>OY720441.1:108660147-108948569 GCA_963082915.1 Dolichopus griseipennis
TTCTGTGTAGTCTATTCCTTTTCTTTGCTCAAACCCATTTGCAAGGAATAGCATGCTTATCTTTTGGTAGGTCGACCAGAGTCCAGGTGTTATTTGTCAATAATGATTTATATTCGTTGTACATTGCTAACTTCCATTTTTTACATTTTGAACTTGACATAGCTTCTTCAACTGATTGTGGACTCTCGTCCATCCATAGCGTTCCCATTCTTGTTCTCACCTTTATTGCAGACATGTAGATACCAGGCACATTATTTAAGTTTCTATTTCTAGGTCTTAATACGATGTTAGAAACTGTTGGGATTGATATATCCTTTTCAGGAGTATAATCATTATCTTTTTCATCGATACTGTCATAAATTGAGTTATCACTGTCCTCATCTGATTCAAAACTAGTTTCAGAACTAGCATCCTTTTCATTCATTGCTTGTTTTTCGGATAATACCAAAGCTACTTTGGTAGTTTTGACACTATTTTCTAAAAATACAACATCCTTGCTTTTAATAATTTTTAATTTTTTGATGTCAATAAATCTATATCCTTTAGTTCCATTGCAAGAACCTACAAATATTAACTTACGTGATTTAATATCAAATATTCTTCTTTTTTCTTTTGGTATGTGTACCATTGCCTCACAACCAAATATTTTCATATGACTTAAGTCGGGTTTTTTCTTGCTCCATACCTCTTCAGGTGTTTTGTATGATAGAACTTTTGTTGGTGAGCGATTTATTGTGTACGCAGCTGTTGAAATGGCTTCCGCCAAAATATTTTTCTCTAAATTTGCATTGAACAACATACATTTCGCTCTTTTTACTAAGCTACGGTTCATTCTTTCAGCAAGACCATTTTGTTCGGGAGTATACGGGTTTGTTGTTTGATGAATTATCCCCTTTTGTTTTAAAAAATTACAAAAATCTTTATTGATATACCCCGTGCCGTTATCCGTACGTAAAATTTTTATTTTTCGGTTTAACTGGTTTCCTACCAGGCTTTTGTACTCTTTAAACTTAGTTAAAATATCAAGTTTATTTTTCAAAAAGTATACGAATACCTTTCTAGATAAAAGTAAGAAAATACTTTGCTTCTCCTAGAGATCTGGTCTACATAGGATCGCACAAATCGGAATGTATAACCTCAAGTAGTTCTGTAGCTCTCGAACCAATATTTTTATAGGGTGATCTAGTTTTTTTACCCTCTAAACATGAAATACAAATAAATTTTTCTCCTTTTTGTGATAATTTAATTCCTGTTGCACATTTAGGTAATTTTTGAACAGCTGATAAATGCAGATGACCTAGTCCTTGGTGCCATAGCAATTGATCATCATTCTTAATGTCTGATGTAACTGATGTTTTTATTGTTAAACATTTTTGATCTTTTATTTTTTCAGTAATAAGTTTATGCATGTTATTAATTAATTTTGCATTACAGATTAATTTAGTTTTAGTGTTAAAGAGTTTACATCCATTTTTGTAATTAATTAATTTTAAAATCATTTTTAGTAATTTGACTTACCAAAATTAGGTTAGTTGACAATTCTGGTACATATAATACATTTCTTACTTGAATACATTTGATTTCAATGTTGACCATTATATTAATATTTACGCTTCCGCACATTTCTGCTAATAAAACTTTGTCATTTGCAATTTTTATACTTTTCACAGGTGGAGGACCAACATTTTTCAGCCATTCCAAATTTCTGGTCATGTGCATTGAGGCACCACTGTCTATGTACCAACTATTTTCTTCCAAGGTTCTTCCTACAGTAAACACAGTTGCAAGACTTGAACTTTTGTCATTGTTATTAGAATTTCTGTCATTGTTGTTAAAATTTTTCCTTTTTGAGTAACAATTTTTACTTACATATCCATGTTTGTTCCAATTATAACACTTTCGACCCTTGCTAAAAGAATTATTGAAATTTTTAGTTTTATTTTTATTGACATGTTTACTAATACAAGCTGTAGATTCAGATACTTTAACATCTTGAAGTATTTTTGTTTTAACCGAGTTGCAGATATAGCCAAACCAGAACTTTCTATGGCCATTATCATTGGTTTATACATATCGGGTAGACCTGCAAGTATTAGTGTACCCAACCACTCATCATCAACTGAAAAACCTATGTTTCTTAGTTTATGTGCCGTCGAAATTACTTTATTTATATATTCTTCCACATTTACACAATTATCTAAAGATGTTGAAATTAAATCTCGAAGAAGTCCAACTTTTCGAGCTAATCCGGAATCATCAAAGGATCTTTGTAGACTTGTCCATACTTCCTTTGCAGACTTTGTCTCTTGTATATGAACATAATTTATCGGATCTACTAACAGGATGATTTTTGACTTCGCTTTGATATCTTTAGTAGCTTCAACTGCTTCCACTGTTCCATCACTTTTAACTTTATGTCCCACACAACTCCATAAGTCTTTATGTTTTAAGTATGCTTTAACTGCAAATTTCCAAGTCGCACAGTTTTCTCGACCCTTTAGTCTATCTATTGACGCCATGTGAATGTTCATGATCATGTATGTAGGTATAATACGATACAAAATTGAATTGCCCAAAAACAGAATAGTTACCGATAAGAAATATTTATCTTATTTAATTATTCTGATCTTTTTACGTTTATTAATAATAATTTTAACGATGGTTAATAAAAAACTTTATATAAATTTGGATTAATTATCAAGGCCAATAATCTGATAAATAAGAACACTTGTTGTGTGGAGATATAAAACGGAAAAGAATAATAAATTCATTTAAGT
Organism: Dolichopus griseipennis; assembly: GCA_963082915.1. NCBI lineage: Eukaryota > Metazoa > Arthropoda > Insecta > Diptera > Dolichopodidae > Dolichopus > Dolichopus griseipennis. The sequence goes on from OY720441.1 coordinate 108,662,925, forward strand.
AAATGTCATTGACATATGTTTATAAATGTTATACAAATTATGTTATATAAAAAGTGTTATAATATTTAAAGTTAAGTACGCAATTGTAAATGTATTAACGTATATACAAAATATATTAATTTAATATATAAAAATTAATAATAATTTAGAATATTTCAATATATATTTATTTTTATATATACTCTGACTCCTTCTCTGGGCAAACAATCTAAGAATTACCTTTTCCCTTATTTCTTGTATAAATATTTGAAAAATTTTTTGCAGGCAAGTAACTTGAGAGAACAAGTTTTCTTTTCTTATCATTTTCAATTGGTACTGCGCAAGACACCTTTTCGGTTAATGTTTGATCTGCGTCTGGAGAAACGATACCAAATGAAAAAAGCTTAAATCAAAACAGAACTAAAAAAAAAAACAAAAGAAAGAAAGTTTCACTCAATTCAATATATGTGAACATAAACTTAAGTTTAAGAAGTAGACAAATAACCAAAGTTTAAATTGTCCAACGAAATATAAATACAAATTTATATAGAAAAGACAATCCAACTATCCCAGAGGGAGGAAAGTAATTTCGATGGAAGACCAGTGATTCTCAACCGATTCTTTCAAATGGCTGAAATACAATTCAAATGAACTAATACAAACAATGACGAAAAAGAATTTCTAGACATAATAAAATCAAAGCTGATAGGACGTACGTGCAATGTGATTCTCAGATATAAGGAGTATACCGAATGGGAACCATTGAAATTAGCACTAACGGCACATTTCCAGAAACATAGGTCAATACAAATAATTCAGAATGAAATTTTTTCCTTTGCTCAAGGACCAAAGGATTCAGTCTTAGTTTATGTAGAAAGAGCTGAAAAATTATAAGAAGAAATAAATATAGCCAATACAACTGGAATTGAAAAAGAAGCGGGAAAAATTATTAGGGGACAAAATGAAAAGTCCATTTTAAATAATTTTATTAATGGACTTAAAGATACATTGCGTGTTTTTCCCTGGTCAGCCAGACCACAATACCCCTGTGCTATAAATAAAACTATTGAAGAAGAAAAACTGAACCAACTAAACTCGAAAAATAACCAACAGTCAGGTCAAAAGACCTATTGCAGTAACTGTCTACAACGCACAATAAAAAGGATTGTCGACGAACCAACCATCCATTTATTAAACATTTTAGTACCAACTTCAATAATAGTAATAATAAAAATAATACTAATTATCATCAAAAACCACGTACAGCTGTGGTAAAAGAAATTATTTTAAATTATTGCAAAAAGCGCGGACATAAGGTGGAGGAGTGCCGACGTTTAGCATAAGAAACGAATAAACACTCTAATAATTCGGGAAACTAACCACACCGGAGGGAGGTTTCAACCGGTCGAATTAAAATAAATAAAAGTATAATGCTTCTCAATCGAAATCTCTACAAAAATTAAAAAAGAAAATTTGTATTTAAAAGAAAATTTATATTTAAAAGAAAATCTGGATCAAAATAAAAAACAAGTAAAGAAACAGTCAGTCGGAGCAACCGACCTAGAAATCCCCTACACCTATTTGGTTCAAATTTAATGAGATATCCATAAGTCATTTTAACTGCTGTTATTAATTTGATCGTAAGACATAACTGTTATATAAATATGAACAACCGCATTCATTTAATGTTCTTTATTAACTAAATTAAACTTAACTCTAGGTACAGTCTAAAAGTATAAAATGTATTGAGTATTATTATAATTTAAACAAAGTACAGTAATTCAGAACTAATACATTGTAAATATATTTTAAGTTAGTTTTAACAATAATTGAATTACAGAGTGCTTCATTAAATTTCAATATAATATAACATCTCCTTTTCCTGGATGTTTTACAAATGTTATTTTTTCCTGGATGTTATTTTTTTTTTTTTTTTAATTACATTACTTTTGGGTATTAAAGTTTTAGTACTCTTTAAATTATTTTATTTTTAATAATCAAAAAAATTTCGCATTAATAAGAACAAAGAAAGTGATTTTTACATTTTTTTTTCGTTTTTATATTTTTTTTTTTTTGGATTCCGACTCAGAAGCTATATTAGAATCTAACGTTGTCGGTTTTTGAATTGTATTGCTTGGGTTTTTATCAATTCTTATGTCTCTTTGATTTCTTCGATACAAATTATTGTTTGAGTCTGTAATAAAAGCTGATCTTGGTTCTATTGCTAGTTTTGTAATTTTGCCTTTTATCAGTAGAAAACTTTTTGAAAAATACTGGTGCGTTCGATTTTAATTCTGGCATGTTTTTTGAATATTTGTTATAATACATTTGATTTTTATTATTTGTATTTTGAACATATTTTTTGTACTCATTTTCATTTATTACAGATGGTTTTAAATGTAATTTTGTTGCTGGTATTCTCGTCTTTAAATTTCTTGACATTAATAACTGTGAAGGAGAATATAATAATTTCGAAGTATTTCTTAGATTTAACAATCCTAAATAAGGATATTTTGCAGACTCTTTACATTTAGTGAACATCTTTTTTACTGTTTGAATGGACCGTTCCGCAAGACCATTTGACTTTGGATAGTATGGACTACTGGTCACTTGGTTTATGCCCCAATCAAACAAAAATTGTTTAAACTCATTACACGAGAAGGGTGGACCGTTGTCCGATATTAAAATTTTCGGAATCCCATGTATCGCACAGACCGATTTTAATTCTATTATGATGTGTCTGGCTAGACTATTACTACCATAAGTAGGTATAATTCTTTTTCCCATTCAAAAAGATCACATCCAACTTTTTCAATCACCCTATAAAATTGGTTGTTTTGGATTATTATTACTTTTTTTTTGACAAACTTCGCATGAGTCAACCAAATTTTGTATGTCAACATTTATATTTGGCCAATAAATTAGACCTCGCGAATTTTGTTTCCCTATGTCAATACCTTGATGCCCATCATGAATGTATTCAAGCATCTCTTTTCTTATCACCCTATAAAATTGGTTGTTTTGGATTATTATTACTTTTTTTTTGACAAACTTCGCATGAGTCAACCAAATTTTGTATGTCAACATTTATATTTGGCCAATAAATTAGACCTCGCGAATTTTGTTTCCCTGTGTCAATACCTTGATGCCCATCATGAATGTATTCAAGCATCTCTTTTCTTAAATCATTTGGAATAACGACAGCAGTGTTTTTAAAAACAATGTCATCAATGATATGTAAATCTTCACGATAATTCCAATAACATTTTAATTCATTTGAAATTTTATTTTTATAGGGTGTCACGCAGAGTGTGATCTCGAATTAATTTCAATTTGTTTTCCGAAATAGATAAATTTGATTTCAAAAGACCGACATGAATTGTAAGTTTATCTTGAAATTCAGATGAAGTTATAGACAATGAAGCTCGTGACAAAGTGTCAGCAACGACTAAATCTTTTCCTTTTTTATAAAAGACTACTAAATTATATTATTGTAGGCATAGCATCATGCGTTGAAGCCTTGGTGGAACTTTTGAAAGTGGTTTTTTGAAAAAAGGAATTAAGAGCTTATGATCTGACTCGACTATGACTTGTTGTCCATAAATATATTGATGGAATTTTTGTGTTGCGAACAGTATGGCATACAATTCTTTCTCTATCTAAGCATAATTTTGCTGACATGCTGTGAGAGTTTTAGAAGCAAATTCAATAGGTTTTGTTTCTTGTAACAAAACTGCTCCGACAGCAAACTTTGACGCATTGATGACATTGTCCATGCTTTAGTAGTATCAAAGTATGTTAAGACAGGTGGTTTAATTAATGACATTTTTAAATCTTGGAATACCTGTTCAAGACTAGCATTCCACTGAAAAATTTTTTTTTTTTCAAAAGATCTCTAAGAGGTGTTGTTTTTTCTGACAGATTGTTAATAAATGAACCAAAATAATTAATAATGCTTAGAAACTTTTGTAACTCTTTGGCATTTGTGGGTGCTGGCATTTTTACAATTGATTCTATTTTGGACTCATCGGGTAAAATTCCATTTTCGTTAAAGACACCCTAATTTTAGATTTGCTTCTTTGATTCTTTTTAGAACTTCTTTTATTTTTCTATTATGTTGTTCTAATGTGTTTCCATAAATTAAAATATCATCTATGTAAACATGACATCTAAATCAATTAACAGTTCAGTAATTTTTCTGTGAAAAATTTCTTGTGCTACATTCAGACCATATGGTAACCTTAAAAATTTAAATCTACCAATAGGAGTGTTAAAAGTGCAAAGATCTGAACTAGCATCATTAAGCTGAAGCATCCAATATCCTTTGCTAGCGTCTAGTGTGGAAAATACAGTAGAAACAGCCAATTTTAATTTAATTTCATCTAGTGTCGGAATTGGATAATGTTCCCTTAGTAGAGCTGAATTTAAATTTCGTGGATCTAAGCAAATCCGAAGTGATTTATCAGGATTTTCAATAACCACAATTGAGTTGACCCACTTTGTAGGATAGTTTACTTTTTGAATTACACCTAAATTTTGCATTTTTTGGAGTTCACTTTTTAATTTTGCTTGTAATTTAAACGGAATTTTTCTTGGTGCGTCAATTACTGGTGTGACTGTTTTATTCACCATTAAGTTAATTTTCTTATCTAAACAACCTAGACCCTTAAACACATCACCATATTCTGTTTGAATATTTTTAAAAATTGATCCACTTTAAGCGAATGGACATTTGAATGAGACATTTTATCTGACAATCTTTCATTTACTTTAATTAAATTAAATTTGCTATATAAAATCTTCGTTTACTATATAAAATTCCATATTCATATTCAAATCTGTACCAAAATTGTGTGAGACTACCGCTTTAGTTCTACGCAACATACGTATTTCCGAACCCCAAATGCTTTAAGAGAGCCACTTATTTTTTCCAATTCTAATTTATTATCACAATTAATAAAACTAAATGTTTTCATATTACATTGGCTTCTGCACCTGAATCCAACTCACATAAAATATTTTTATTATTTACTAAAAATTTTTTAGATTATGAACTTTTAAGTTATGAATAAGAATTTTTTCATTATTTGAATCATTTTCAAAAGTACTAAAATTTGTATTATCTGATAATTTGCTTGAACAAAAATTACTTACATTTCCTACCGAAACAGTTTTGATATACTCATTGGCTTGTTGATTTGGCTGTTTTGATTTACAGCATTTTTCAAAATGATTTAGCTTACCACAACAAGCATTTGACTCTTGACATTTTGTTCTATGTTTTAATTCTCCACATTGACTACAGAGTTTGTTAAATTGGTGCTGATTCTTTTTTACCTGTATTTGATTGTTGATATTTTAATTTATCCCGTTGGTTGGATTTCTTGAAATATATATAATGAATTTAACCTCCTGTTGAGAATTGCACTGCTGACATTTCTTTTGAATTTTCTTGACTTTGAATATGGCATTTTACTTTTCTTTCTGCTACTTCTAGACTTAAATCGTCCATATCTAATAATTTTTGGCGAAGATTGTCATCTAGCAAGCAAATTATAAATACACCTCTGACCATATCATCAGGTTTTTAATATTCGCAAGATTGAACTAATTGTTTTAATGTGACTAAAAATGGTTCAATCGTTTCTGCCAACTTTTGGCGCGTAGACAAAAATTTATACCTTTGAAAAATTATATTTTTCTTTGGTTTAAAATGGCTGTCAAATGATTTTATGATATCATCGTATTTGAGGTTAGTTTTGAAGGTACTGTTAATTTTAAGACCGTCATCTCCAATACAATGAAGAAGAATAGCCGTTTTTCTTTCATTATCTTCTTCTTTATCTAGTCCCACTGCAATCACATAATTTTTAAATTTTTTGATCCATTCCATTTCGTATTGTTTCTTTTCTGCAATATTTCCACACGATGAATATAAATCTTCTATTGATTCTGACTTAATTAATCCAGCAGGTATTTCTTCTAATTTCGTCTCTGACTTTATTTCTAATTTTTTATTTTATTTTTTTTTAATTTTTGATTTTAACCTGACACCATGTTATATTTTCTTTTTTTTTTAGTTTTTTAATTTTTTTTTTTTTTTTCAATTTTTTTATTTAATTTCAGATAATTTTACAATAATATATAAAATTATGTATAAGAAATTAAGTAATTCTTAAACTGTTTATAACTAATATTTAATAACTTTCTCATTTCCAGTTTTTTTTTTTTTATTTTTTGTTTTTTTTAAATTTTCAAATTTCAAAGATTAATTTCTAAGATTTTTTACAAATTTTCTAAGTTTACTTTTAAATATTTTTAAATTTTGACAGTTTTTAATTTCTACCGGTAGCGAGTTGAAAAGTTTTATTGCGCTGCATTTTAGACTTTTTAGCTTCAATGTTGTTTTGGCTTTAGGAATTTCGATATTTTTCCGGTTTCTGGTTAGATAATTAAGAATATTCTCCCTATTTTGAAGTTTTACTTTTGACTTAATATTATTGTTCAGGATATTATACATGTATTTACATTTTTCAAAGTAAATTAGTTGGTTAATATCCAGTGTATCAATTATTTTATATAAACTATTGGTTCTAGTTATTATATTCAAATTAAATAAAGTGTTGAGGGCTCTATTCATTACCTCACTCATTTGATTTTTATGAAAATATGAACAATGACTCCAAATATAAGTTTAGCAGCATAATTCGGAATACTCCCCATTCTTCTGACAGCCATTGTTATAGGAATAATTTTTTTTTTAATGCTTTTTATATGTTTATCCCATCTTAAATTTTCATCAATTATCATTCCCAAGTACTTAACATTATCAACTTGTTCTATTATAGTATCCTTTACCTTAAGCGTAATCTTATCATTTGTTTTCTTTTGCATTTTGAATATCATATAATTAGTTTTTTTCGCATTTATACATAATTCATTTTGGTCCATCCAACCAGCAATATATCTTTAAGTCATCATTTAGTATATTTGAAGCTCTTCTAATGTTTTCGCTTTTGCTATAAGGTTAGTGTCATCTGCATAAATGTTGTACTTTGACTTAATATTGTTTTTAGGTAAGTCCATTATATACAGCAGGTATAATAACGGCCCCAGTAATGAACCTTGTGGTACGCCTGTTTTTATTACTAGTTCATCACTTAGTACTTCATAAACTTTAGCACATTGAGTTCTATTTGTCAAATAACTTTTTAGTAAAAGGTTACTGTTACCTCGAATTCCTAAGTTATCTAGCAATCTGATAAGTCTGGAATGACTTACCATATCAAATGCTTTTGTTAAGTCAATAAAAACGGGGCCAACATAGTATCCGTCATCCAACGCATCGTAAATATGTTCCAAGGTTGTAGCGATAGCTGATTCTATACCACTTTTTTCTAAGAAACCATACTGATTAGCATCAAAGCCTATTGTTTTAGTAATGAAACTTCTTATTCTTGAATTAATAACTTTTTCATATATTTTCGAAATTGAGTTTAGAATTGAAATTGGTCTATAGTTACCACAATTTTCTTTTCACCCACTTTTGTGAATAGGAACTAAATATGCTTTTTTTAACGAATCAGGAAACATACCATTAGTGAAACTTTCATTTATCAGTTTCACTAAAGATGGGGTTATAATATTGACCAACTCTTGTAGATCTCTCACTGTAATTTTATCCAATCCTGGAGTTGCATTTTTATTTAAATTCATAATAATTTGATGAATTTCTGGTTCTATAACTGGAATAAGAAACAACGAGTTGCTATTAAATAGATTTTGTGAGCATGAACATTCTTTTAATGTTCTTCATTAACTAAATTAAACTTAACTAAAAGTATAAAATGTATTGAGCATTATCATAATGTAAACAAAATACAGTAATTCAGAACTAATGCATTGTAACTATATTTTAAGTTAGTTTTAACAATAATTTAATTACAGAGTGTTTCATTCAATTTTAATGTAGGTATAAAAGATTTTTCTTTATAATATGATTTTCTTTATAATATACAGATTTTTAGCACATTTTCAAAAAATTTTGTAAAAATGTGCCTATATAGCTTCACTCTGTCCGTCCGTCCGTCCGTATGTTTACAAAAACTTTTACACCGTTTGAAATAAAGAAAAGAAATTTTAACCATGGGTAGTTTTTGCAAAAAAAATAATTTCGTAGAAGAATGTTTTTCTGTAGCCCTACCTGTTACGGGGCTACAGCCCCCCGAAGTTGGAAAAAGCCCTATATTTAAATTGTTATAACAAGAGTTGTGTTACATATATTTTCAATCTGAAAACGGCAAATGATAGCTGGTTTCATAAACTTTACAAGGCAAATGTTTAAGGTTGCCATACGGTACTAAAATTTAACATTACGCAAAACTCAATTTTCGCAAAATTTTTGGCCACACATATCTTCTGAACGGTTCAAGATAGGGTCTTGTAATTTTGGGAGAAGTTAGATACTTAGAAATTAGTAGGAGTCGGTTAACAAAATTTTTTTGTCAAGCCCCCTATTTAGGAGCTATAAGGGCTCGAAAATTGAAATTTTGCTATTTTTAAACACCTGTAACTTGAATACCTGTCCAAATTTCTTTTAGTGATAGACAAAATTCAAAGCCCTATATTTATATTTCAACATGTGTCAAAGGTTTTTCTTAATTATGAAGGGTGACGAAGTTACAGCCCCTGAAAATTCCAAAAAAGCCCTATATTTAAATTGATATAACAAGGGTTCTGTTAGGTTTATTTTCAATCGAAACGGTATTAGAGAGCTGCTTTTATAGACTTTACAAAAATATGTCGGTTAAATGTATAGGGTTGCCATACGGTACTAAAATTCAACATTATATAAAACTCAATTTTTGCAAAATTTTTAGCCCCACATATCTTCTAAACGATTCAAGCTAGGATCTTGAAATTTTGGGAGAAGTTAGATCCTAAAAAATAGTAGGAGTCAGTTAACAAAATTTTTTTGTCAAGCCCCCTGTTTAAGAGCTATAAGGGCCCGAAAATTGAAATTATGCTATTTTTAAGCACCTGTAACTTGAATACCTGTCCAATTTTGTTTTTATTAATATACAAAATTTAAAGGTCCAACATTATATTTTAACATATGTTAAAGGTTTTTCTCAACTATAAAAGGGGTTCTTTAAATTGAAGAAAGTGTCTCTCAGTTTTACCCATTTTTGCTTAGATAATAAAATTCTAAGTAAAATTCCAAATTTTTGTGTAATTCACAATTTAATTCCTAGAACCTAAAAAATTAGAAAATGAAGGGGGGGGGGGGCGAGTTGAAGTTAGATTCTTGAGAAATTTGGCAACCTTTCCCATTGAAGGGCTATAACAACTTTTAAATAAAAAATTTACTGTTAGCAGTAAATTTTATAAGTCAGTAGTAACTATTTCCAAGTAAATATTTCCAAAGTTAAACTCAGTATGTAATACAATATAATTTTGAAAATGTGCTTTTTTAAAAACCCTCGGTTTTTTTTCATCACTTGTTCTTTATAATTCTTTAGAATTATCTTTATTATAACATTTCCTAATTACACTATCTATTAAAAAATATTTCAAATTCTTACTAATTTATCTATTTAATAATATTAAAAAACAAAAAAACTTGAAATAAATGAAAATATATTTATTCCAATTCAATTGCAAAAATGAAAAAATTTGAATTATTAAATTTTGTGATAAACAGGTAATCAAAGCATAATATATTTAATAATTTAAATTTTTCAAAATTGCAATTATTTTAAATGGTTAGTTTATGTAGCTATTAGAAAAGCTTAAGAACGCAAAATATGCAATAAATGTATTTCTAAAATACAATTACAAATTTAAAACATTTCATATAATTCATTTAAATATAAAAATAAATGTTAATAAATGCAGCAAGTACCTTTGAACATAAAAATTAAAAAAAAAGGAATTTAATCGTTTATTTTTTTTAATATTGTGATTGTGTTTTTAATTTAAAAGTTTTGATTAAATTATGGCAAAATTCTTAGCCTTTTAAAAATATAGAAGTGTTAGATAAAAACGGAAATAGGAAAGAACCCTCGTGTATCAAATTTATCTGAACCACCACTACAATTAAGTCTAAATTTCGGCTTCGAGGACACTAAGTAAATAGGAAGGGACACCGCGATACCAAATTTGGAGGTTCTATCTTCATTGCTTTCGGAATTATGCTTGTTTGTCAAGGTCCGATTTCGCCCATATGCAAACCTCGCCATACTTTAAGTTCCAGTAACCTACAGTTAAAATTTCATCAATATAACTCCTTTAGTTTTTGAGTTATCGTGCCTACTGACAAATGGGCGGACCGACATGGCTATATCAACCCAGGAGGTCACGCTGATCATAAATATATGTACTTTTCCATATCTTGCTCGCTTCCTTTAGGTGGTTACAAACACCATACCAAAGTTAATATACCCTTTTACCTATTCTATAGGTTATAACAAAGCCTAAATACAAAAGAAAATTTAAATCCAATTGAAAATAAAAATTTATATAAAAACCAAAGTATAATATCAAAAGAAAATTTTAAACAAAGCCCTAATCAAAAACTATTGAAACGAAATAAGCACTTTCATCCATATGTGTTCTTTAACTTACCTGATAACAAAACCTTCTCCGGTATTTTGACTCTTGTGTAACTTTGAAAAAAAAAACTGAAAATGTTAAAAACAAATTTTTGATAGATTCAGGGCTAACGTATCTTTAATAAAATTTCATTCATTACATGATAGTACATATGTTGAACTAGATACTATTGAAATTAGAGGTATTTCGGAAATACCTATTAAAACTTGAGGCACACTAACTTTGTCACTCATGGTTGATAACCATATTTTTCACATTATATTTCATATAGTTCCTTCAAATTTTCCTATTCCACAAGATAGAATAATTGGAGAAGATTCTTAAAAAAAACAAATACCGTAATAGATTACAAAAATAATAAAGATATCTTCAAATTAAATAATGTAAGCTATACATTTAATTTAATGATTGTATCACCTAGAACAGACAAATTAATCAAATACGGCCCTGTAAAGTTAAAAGTTGTAGTGGTTGATTTTCGAAAATTAAATGAAATCACCATACCAGACGCTTTCCTTTTCCAAACTTCGAGGATATTTTAGGAAAACTGGGTGATTCAAAGTATTTCCGACCTAAGCTTGGCAAATGGATTTCATCAAACACAAGGGAAGGAATCCGATAGCTTTTTGTACTGCCCAAGGTCATTTCGAATTTAACCATTCGGTCTATGTAATGGACCTCTTACTTTCCAAATATTGATGAATAAAGTTCTAACCGGTTTAAACGGAATTCGTTGTCTAGTATATCTTGATGATATAATTATTTATGGCAAAAACTTAGAAGACCATAATAAAAAATTAAAAGACGTATTAAGAGTTCTTGAAAAATATAACTTAAAATTGCAATCTGAAAAATGTAAATTTCTACCTAAGGAGGTTTGTATTTAGGGCACGAAATTTCGAATAAAGGAGTTAAACCTGATCCTGAAAAAATACAAGCTATACCACAAGATATACATAACATATCATATCCAACTACACCTAAACTATGGTAATATCTCTTCTGGGATTAGCGGGTTACTATAGCAAATTTATTGAAAACTTTTCAAAGCTAGCTCAACCATCAAACAAACTTTTAAAGAAAAATGTGCCATTTTTTGGGACGCTTTCGTTGAAGAATCTTTTCAAAAATTAAAGGAACCTATTGTAAAACCACCCATTTGACAGTACCCAAATTTTTCAGAACATTTTTTATAACAACTAATGTTAGTAAAAATGCAATAGGAGAGTTCTACTACAAAATTGCAAACTCAAAAAATTAGACATACCGAAAGCATATGCTGGTCGAGTTCTCAATGAAGCAGAAAATAACTACTCCACTACAGAAAAACTCTGACAACGGTGTGGGCTGTGACTCATTTCCGTCCTTATGTTAATGAGCGAAAATTCACAATTTAAAACAGATCATAATTCTTTGATTTGGGTTTTTAAGCTAAAAGATCCAACTTTTAGAATTCTTCGCTGGCGAATAAAACTAGAAAAATACACCTTTACGGCAAAACACAAAGCACAATACCTGAACATAAATGCAGACGCTTCCTTTCGACTTGAAACTGTTGAAGTAAAAGTCGTAACAAGAAGTAAAACTAATTTAAATAATGATGGTATAGAAATTGAACGTTAACCTATAATAAAGAAAATTTTAGTACCAAGAATCAATCACAAAACCTAATTAACAAACATCTTATTGAACTTACAACACCGGAAGAAATTAAGAAAACCCTTTATGAATACAATGATGCACCTTTGGAGGGGTCATCAAGGATTAGCTAGAAGAATTAACAGACTTAAAACTAAATATAAATATAAATGGAAGGGAATGTTCAAAGATATAAAAGACTATATCGCCTCTTGTGATACTTGCCAAAAGAATAAAACATATTCAAAAATTAAAATGCCCATGATAATTACTTCAACGTCTAAAAAAACCTTTCGAAAGAGTTGCACTGGATATAGTGGGTCATTTGCAAAACCAGTATTATGGAAATTCCAATATTTTAACTTTTCAAGATGACTTAACGCGTTTTATTCAAGCTATACCTATCCCAAATACAGAAGCATCCACTATAGCCGATGTTTATGTACGTAAAATCGTATATGTATTTAGAATACCAAAAATATTACTTACCGATCAAGGTTAAAATTTTTTAAGTGAATTATTTAAAAGTACTTGTAAACGAATAACGATTGAAAATAAAGAAAATCCAAACAAGTCCCTACATCCTGAGTCAAGTAGTGCACTTGAACGAACGCATAGATGTTTAGGTGATTACCTTCGTAGTTATGTTACCGAAAACATACTCATTCATTTTGCTATAATACGACACCCCATACGGCAACCGGTTTTTCACCTTATGAAGTACTATTTTGATTTCAAGCAGAAATTCCTTTATTGTTAACCTGAGTTGCAGAACCTATATATAATTATGATGATTTCGTGAGTGAGTTGAAAAATCATTTACAAAATGGTTACGGAATAGTCCGCCAAACAAGCGTAATTCCGAAAACAACGAATATAGAACCTTCAAAGTTGGTATCAGTGTGCCCTTTACTATATCCTTAGGGTCCTGGAAGTTTAGGACGAATTTGAGTAGTGGGTCAAGGACCATCCACACAGTTCTGAAAACCATACACCTACTTGGTTTAAATTTAATGGAAAATTCATAAGTCATTTTAAAACCATAAAAGCTTTTATTAGATTGATCGTAAGACATACCTAACGAAATTAACTTTTTAATACTAAAAACAGTTTCTAATTACTTTATCAATTCAATAAAATAAAAAATTTCTTTCTAATTTATCTATTTAAAAATATTAAACAACATATAAACTTAAAATAAATGGATTCGTAAAATGCAATTACAAAATTACATATTTAAAACTTTTTATCCCATCCAATAAAATTTTACACACATGCAGCAATTACATCTTTTCTAGCTGTGGTGCATTTACTGTTGAACGATTTAGTACCATTGATTAATTTTTTAAATTTTTAATAATTTTTTAATTTATTCTCCTAAATTACTTATTTATTAATGTTAAACTAAACTAATTATATAATAATTAAACTAAAAGTTATTTGAAAGAAATATTAATTTGAAATAATATAATATAAAAGTTTATATAATTTGATGGTTTTTAATGTTAATTAAAACCATTAATGCTTTCATTAGTTTTTATCACAAAATTTAATAATCAAAATATGCAAGCAAGGAGATTTAAATTTTTTTTAATTTATTTTTTTGATTTGTTTTTTTTCTTTATCTCTCTAAAATTCCAGTGAAAAAAAAATGAGTTCTGTTCGAAATGAAAGCAATACATTTTGTTTATACAGTAGTTTTCATTTATAACGATCTTTGTTCAATTTTTATTATAATAAACGTTACACTTTTTGCCAAAAAATTAAATTTTACCTAAAAATGTAAGTTCTTTATAACATTCATATTTTTTTATGTTTTTTATTTTATTTATTCCTTTTCCACTCCTTTAAGGAGTATAGGGCATTCACCAAGTTTATTTTAAACTAGGCTTCAGTTTCTTTAATAATAATATTCACTAAGCCGTTGATTACTCGGCTGTAGCTATTGTATAAGGTTATGAAAAATGAATGCACAAATGTTAACTTTGTGCGCCATCTATAATCTTACACAAGAATTATTTATATATTTTTATTAAATCTTATTTTACATTACGATAAAAACTATTACGATATAATTATACAATTTTACGATATTTTTTTTTATTGGATGTGATCTGACCGGGGTTTGAACTCGAGACCTTCCACATGAAAGGCGGCGTCTTTCCCACTACGCCATTGGTCAGATCATTTATTTTATGTAAACTTATTAAATCTAATAATGTTGCTTGGTGAATAATTTAGTATTTTTATATTTATTTTTGAATATAAAAAAACATCATAATAACGCATCAAATATACAAAAAACATTTGATTAGAAGAAAAAAAAGCGTGTGCGTAGGGGTGAGGCTGACACATCAAATAAAATTTTAGCAAATGAGTTCAAAGAGTCCCTTCTAGAATTAGCAAATTCTACAATGTTTAATTTTTTTACTAATTTTTCAAAATTCACGGCATTCTTTTAAAACAACATTCGTTTATTAAGAAGCATATTTTCTGTCCTTTTATGGTCGTTATGAGCGAGCTTTACTGTTTTGTTAAAAAATATTATTTTGCTACTTCGTATATTGTTGATGCTTTTTGTTAAGTTTTTTATAATAATAAAATAAACGATTTTTAAAATATGTTCTGTAGTTGCCATTACGTTTGAGAGCAATGATATTAAAAAATATATTATGTATTTGCAAAAAATTGAAAAAAAATAAACAAATAATCTGTCTTAAAAAAATAATTTGTAATTTAAATGATGACCTAACCAAAATCAACGCTTATGGTGTATAATTTCTAACAAAAAGTTGTAAATTAGTAGTTAAGTGCATGATATTACATGAGAATAACTAACTGTACCTTGAATTTTTAAAATTTAAACATTAACAAAGCATATAAAAATGTTATTGTTCTAAAAATAAAATATTTTAAAATAATATTGTTTTTAAAAATACCTATATTTTTTTTACAAAATATATTACATATATTCAAAATAATTGAAATACCTATAATTGTTTGCAGAAACAAAAACAAAATAACATTTCTTAAAAAAATTATGTGTTCTTTAGGGATCAACCAGAATAAACGCGTACGGCGTGCAGTTTCTGTCAAATAATTTTGAAATATGTAGGTATGTTATGTACTATACTTCGGAATTTTAAATTTTAAAATTTGACAAAGCGTATAAAAATATTTGTAATTGTTTTTTCTTATGTTGCTACGATTAAGTTTTCAAAATAAAATATTTTAAAATAATATTGTTTTTAAAAAAAACGAGGAAGAGTGTGGTAGAGTAGACTGTGTCAACTCTGGGATACCCGCATGACCGTAACATATACATTATATCATGCGGTTATTTACGTTTGGCAAAATTTAAAATATTCAGCTTTATTAGGTGTAGAGTAATGCTTATATAAAAGAAGGAGTTGTATGGCAGCTACTTGAACCCTTTGCAGTAGACCAACCAAATTTTGCAATAACTTTGGCCATTACACTAAACTATTTTTGGCAAAATTTCAGACACCCACCTTCATTTGCTGTAGTGTAATCCTCATATAATAGACGAAGTTGTATGGCAGCTACTCAAACCCTCAGCAGTAGACCAACCAAACTTTGCAGTAATTTTGGCCATTACACTAAACTATTTTTTGCAAAATTTCAGGCACCCAGCGTCATCAGGTGTAGTGTAAAGCTCATATAAAACAAGGAGTTGTATGGCAGCTACACGAACCCTCTTTAGTAGACCAACCAAATTTTGCAGAAACTTTGGCCATAAAGTTAAACTAAATTTGGCAAAATTGCAGACACGCAGCTGCAATAGGTACAGAGAAATACTCATATATAAAAAGAAGTTGTATGGCAGCAACCCATAAAAAATGTGAAAATTTGTGAAAATTTCATAATCCTAGCTCCTTTATTTTTTGAGTTATCGTGATGATGGAAGGACGGACGGACATACATCGCTAAATCGATTTATTTTTCGATTCTGATCCGATCTATACACTTGAGTCTATATCTACCCCCCCTCCTTCTCTGCGTCACAAACGTAATGGCAAATTTATTATACCCTTTGACTATATAGTCATACGGGTATAAAAATACATTCAAAAAAATTGAAAATACCTATAACTATTATGCAAAAAAAACTAAAAAATAATGTTCAACTTAAATAGAACCGTACGGCGTATAATTTCTGTCAAAAAATTTACAAATAAATAGTTACATACATGAAATTACATAAGAGCAACCAAAATAGGCGTAACGCCATGTGCTATAACTCGGACTTTTAAAATTTACAAATTGACTAATGTATAAAAATATTGTTTTTGGTTTTTCTTATATTTCTAAGATTATGTTTTCAAAAATATCTTATATGTATAGAAAAAATTATAAAATTCTTTTGTACTAAATTAAAAAATTCAAATAAATATTTTTGTGTGTACGCGCTTATCGATTTACGGATATGTAGATAGACATATTGACGTACTATTAAGTGAAAAGTTTATTCTACATTTTAAACATATGTTTTTTTATAATAGAAAACTCTTTTTAGTTTCACTTTGACTTAACGCACGAATTTTATATAATACATGCGTTCCTTTTACCAAAAATTGTTGATGAAGAGTAGGTAGAAGTTGTTTGTAAATGAAAAGCTAATTTTTGTTTCAGGAGTATATAATTGTCAGATTAACTATCCTACATAATATTTGACATTTTAAAACTATCTGTCATTTGTGAAGTTAATAATATCTAATATATTTAGATAATGAAAAATAAGTGAAAAAATTTAGGTTTATTGCTGAAATATATAAAGACTATCTAAAATGAGAGAGTTAAGTGCTTATTGCTAATCAAATAAAAAATATGATTTAACATAACCTATTCGGCTATCTGCCGAAAATTATTTAATTATCTACTCCTTTCATCTATTATTTTTCAAGAGGCGGTGTGGTGTAGCTGGCAGTAGGTGAGAGTAAAAAAGAGTAGTTTACTCATCATATAGGAACGCAAGTAATAACATTTGTTTGTTTGAAAAAACTTATGATTTATAACTCATGATCATATATAGAAAAAAATAAATAAACTAGACAAATAGGTGTAGTATAAAGTAAACTAAAGAATTCAGAACCATTTTTTGTATACATACATTTGTAGTAAAAATTTTAGATTTTATTATTGAAATGTAGTGCTTATTTGCCTAAGTAGCTACTAAATTTAAAAATGGAATAAGGGGAGGAAAAATTTATCAATTTTTTAATTGACCAGTTTTTTTTTTTCATATATTTGTAGATAGGTATGTTACAAATCTTAAAATTGTGATTTTAAAACAAATTTCGACTTCTGTCAACTTAACTATTATTTTGTACTTCTGGCAGCTTCAATATAATATATGTAATACTAAGTACTAAACTTATGAATTATGATAGATATGTTAAATTTTGTTGTACATATTATGCTCTATGAAAAAGCTTTTTAATTAGGATACAGAATACATACATAATAGTCCAAATCGTACTAAAATGTTTAGAAAAAAGTACAGTTTTCTATATGTAGGACAGCATTAACTCGAATTTTGGCTACTTGACTTCAGTAAATATGTATACATATGAATATGTTTAGAAAAATCATCAAATTTTCAAAACAATATATATTAGAACACTATTTATATTTAGAATGTAAATCGCCTTTTTTGTGTAATAACTGTACAAAATTATACTCTCTTTATAACGCGTTAAGCTACAGGAATAAAATTCAAAAATACTTAAAAACGTTTTTATAATTAAAAAAATTATAAATTTTTTTTTTTAAGCAAATTTCAAACGCAAGAATTAGTTGACAACATTGTTGCCATAAATTTGATTATGTATAGGAAAAACAAATAAGTTTCGTGTAATATTAGTCTAATATAAATTTCCAGCACAGGGCGATACTTGTTTATATTATTACATAAGAAGTAATTGCTGCATGTGTGTAAAATTTTATTGAGTTGGATAAAAAGTTTTAAATATGTAATTTTGTAATTGCATTTTACGAATCTATTTATTGGAAGTTTATTTATTGTTTAATATTTTTAAATTGATAAATTAGAAAGAATTTTTAATATTTTTGAATTGATAAAATAATTAGAAAATGTTTTTAGTATTATAAAGTTATGATATTGACTTAATTTTTGATCCTTCAAAAGCCAATTTTACTTATTCAATTAAATCACGTACTGAATTAAATCAAAATTTTAATATAGATGCCTTAACACAGCTTCAAAAATTCTATCTGCTAATAAGTCAAACGGCAAATTTAAATCTCCTATTTGTGAAAAATGCAGCAGAAAACAATATTTTTATATGAAAACAATTAAAAAATAAATAAAGTAAATTCTCAGTTACAAGTTAAGTTAAATAAAAAAAAAAGTTAATTAAAAGTTTTATAAATAAAATTCAAAGACTAAAGACAAAAAAAATTTGCAGTAGTACAAAGAAAACTCAATAAGTAGAAAAACTAAAGCATTATATCTTAAGTTAATCCATATTTAAAAATATTTTCAAATTTGATTTTTTCGAAAAAGAAAGGAATGTTCTCAGAAGATGAAAAAAGGAATTCCCAAGTAATTTTTTTTTCGCTTTGCTGCTGGTTATAATTTCCTGAGAGATCAACTCGGTTTGCCATTACCACATCCTTCCTCCTTATACAGGTGGATAAAAATTAAAACTTTATCACCAGGTATGGATATGAATGTTTTCAGCAAAATAAAGGAAATAACTTTAAATCTAACAACTAAAGAAAAGGAAGTGGTTCTTGTATTCGATGAAATAGGAGTTCAGACTAATTTAACTTACAATAAATGCAACGACATAATTGAAGGTTTTGTTGATTATGGTGGCAATAAAAGGTCTAATGTCCTTGCAAAATCAGCTTGTGTTTTCATGGTCAGAAGTGTGTGTAGGAAATTCAAGCAACCGCTATATTATGTTGCTTGTGCGTGCAATATACCCACAGAGCAACTTGAAATAGGATTATTCAACTGTCTTAATATTTGCGAAAACCTAGGGCTAAACTTTCGAGCTATTTGTTGCCTACGAACCAAATTTTCGAAAACAACTCAACATTTCTTTTTTAAGAAAAAATTATTTGTATACTTCAGAAAAATCTAACGTAAAAAATATTTCAGAAAAATCTAACGTAAACAAAATGTGTCCCAAATTAACAAGTGCCCATATAGCTCCAACTGAACTCCAAAAAATGAGTGTCAAATTAGCTACGCAAGTACTTAGCCGAAGTGTTGCCTGTGGAATAGAGATTTTAATAAAACTAAATAAATTTCCTGAACACTTAAAACAATTTGCTAAACCAAATGTGAATTTCATAAAAAATATGAATCATCTTTTCGATGTTCTAAATGGAAAACCGTCTTTTCATCGAAATTATAATGATAAAAATTTTGAGTTTATGAAGAATATGAAGCAATATGTGTTAAATGTTCTGCTAATTGATGCTAAACGGGAATGTTTTTTTTTCAGAGGTTTACCTATTAGTTTGGAAGGATTGTAATCTTACAAAAACATTATTTTTCGAACATGTCGATTTATTTTATATTTCTGCAAATAAATTCAACTAAAATCCTCTTGAAAATTTGTTTGGGAAAATAAGAGCACGCAAAGTCAACAAAAACAACCCAAAAATTTCGGAATTTGGTTCATTATTTGCAAAAGTAATTTCAATTAATATTTTATTTAAATCAAAGTTTTCTAATTGCGAAGAGGATGATTCAGAATATATTCAACTAGATTTTAATGCTGCTTTGCTTTGCAAGAGATGAAGAAAATTTTATAAATTTAAACGGAACAAAAGAACATTCAGATAATCTAATTGATAATTTTGAAAGTTATTTTTACGACCACTCTTTATTTGAATCAGATGACGATGATACAATTTCAGTGAATGCACCAGATACCAGTGATATAGCAATTCGATTTTTTGCAGGATATTGTTTTTCGAAAACTTTAAAACAAATTGCCAAGACTTGTGAAAATTGATTTAAAGAAATGTCGAAAAATAAGGAAACTATGGATATGACAGAAATATTAATAAAGCTAAAAGAATATGAGAACTCAAATAAATATCCAATTCTTTCGTGGCCGTCCGAAAGTTTTTTCCAAATAAGCCGTCTACACGTGAATATTTTTTCCACATATTTTCAAAAATCAACATTTCCACAAAATTTTAAGAAAAATATTATCCTGCAATGTATTTACTACAAAATGTAATGAATATTTAAATTACTAAAAAAAAAATTTATCTAATATTTTTTTTTTACCCGTATGACTATATAGTCAAAGGGTATAATAAATTTGCCATTACATTTGTGACGCAGAGAAGGAGGGGGGGTAGACATAGACCCAAGTGTATGGATCGGATCAGAATCGAAAAATAAATCGATTTAGCTATGTATGTTCGTCCGCACGATAACTCAAAAACTATAGGAGCTAGGATTTTGAAATTTTCGGAGTTTCGTTTTTTAGTTTAGTTTTATGGCCAAAGTTTCTGCAAAATTTGGTTGTTATACTGCAGTGGGTTCGAGTAGGTGCCATACAACTTCTTCTTTTATATAAGCATTACGCTCTACCTAATGAAGCTGGGTGTCTGAAATTTTGCCAAAAATAGTTTAGTGTAATGGCCAAAGTTTCTGCAAAATTTTGTTTGTCTACTGTAAAGGGTTCGAGTAGCTGCCATACAACTCCTTCTTTTATATGAACATTACACTACACCCAATGAAGCTGGGTGTCTGAAATTTTGCCAAAAATTGTTTAGTGTAATGACCAAACTAAAAGCAAAATTTGGTTGATCTACTGCAGAGGGTTCGAGTAGCTGCCATACAACTCCTTCTTTTATATGAGTATTCCGCTACACTTAATAAAGCTGTATGTTTGGAAATTTTGCCAAAAGTAATTAACCGGATGATATAATGTATATGTTACGGTTATACGGGTAACCCAGAGTTGACACAGTCTACTCTACTACACTCTTCCTCGTTTTTTAATTAATTTATTTTTTTTTTTATTTTTTAGGTACTATTCTTTTTTTGATAACTGAATGTTTTTAATTTTATTGTTTTGTTAATTTTTTTTGAATTTTCTATAAATCTATATGTATATAATATGTCTTATAAAACTCTTTACATAAATAATTCTTTTATTAAATAAATTGGGTAAGGCTTCTTGAGGGAAATAGATAAAAACATCCGCCTATTTAAAAAAAAAACTTAAAGAATTTTAAAAATTAAAACCTGTCTGCATTATTAAAAAGTAAGTACGAATTTTGAACAATATTAATTTATTCATAATGCAACAATTCTTAAATAGTTTTAAATTATTTTTTCATTTTATGAACTATACACAATTTGATCTGGTTGTCTGACTGGTCGAAAAATAAACAATGTCTAATAACTGATTTGATTCGCATTTGGGGTAAGAAAAGTTAAGTAAAATATTTTTTAGTCTTAGTTCAATCGTCACATTTTTCTTTTTGGCAAAAAAAAATTGAAAAAACCATTACTTTGCACAATTTTCTAGCCTTTGTATTCTTAAGAATTTTTTAAGGTCAAAAATGTAAAATTTTGTGTGATTAGATACCTGTAAATTAGGAACCTTTGGATATTTCTTTTAAGTAAAACCATAAAATTAAACAACCAATATCATGTTATTACTTGAGGGATTTTCTTACATAAAAATTCCTAAAAGAATATTAAAAATTTTAAACCAAAACCCCCCTGTTTCGGAGCTACAGCCTCACTAAGTCGAAACAAGCCCTATATTTAAACAGTTATAATTTGAGTTCTATATGGTATATTTCCAATCTGAAAACGGTAGCAGCCAGCTGTTGTTGTAAGCTTTAAAAATTTTTAAAATCCAATTGTATAGGGTTACCATACGGTACTAAAATTTACCGTTATCCAAAACTGAGAAGTTAGATCCTTAGAAATAAGTAAGAGCCAATTAACAAAATTTTTTTGCCACGCCCCCCCTTTAGGAGCTGCAAGAGGTCGAAAATTGAAATTTTGCTATAAATATTGCTTTTAAACACCTATAACTTGAATACCTGTCAAAATTTTTTTTTATTTTTATACGAAATTGAAAGCTCCAAAATGAAAGTTTCAATAAGTGTCAAAGGTTTTTCTTAATTTTGCATTTTACTTTGTATTTATTATTCTAATTATTTATTATAGTTCAGTATACAAAATTCACAAAAAAAATTAATTAAATTTAAAACAAAAACTAAAATCTTCTTTCTTCTTTTCTTCTTAAATTATTATCTTCTTAAATTCCGTTCTTCTTCTTACTCAACCGAGTTCAACTTAAAAACTGATTCCAAATTATGTAATAAAATCATATGTTAAAAGAAATTAATGTAAAACAACAACAAAAAATAAAATGCTGTTATTGCATTTTATGTCCTATGCAAATAGTCAAAATTCAGCAAATAGTAAAATTAATTATATAGTGATAAAACTTAATATAGTAAAATTAATTAAATAGTAATAAAGCTAATTAAAGGTGATACATCTTACATTCGGCCATCCGACTCTTCTTCATCTGACCCAGATGAAAGTTCGTAATCTTCGGCTGCTTGTGATCGCCAAGGCTTCATATAATCGCAACTGGTAGATGTTTGATTTGGGCCTTCAAAATTTGCCGCTCTTTTTTACATCAAAACGTCCATTTCTTTTCTTTTTTGTAATTTCATATGGTCCCATAAATTCATTTATCAGTTTCTTTCCTGCAACAAACTGAGTTATTTTTATTGCTACTAAATTACCTACTTCAAATTGTATTTCTTCTTTTCGCTTCTTATCATAATTTTTCTTATATTCTTCTTGAGCTTTTTCAATTTGTTTTCTTGCCGTCTGTCTCAATTCTTCACGATCATTATCAAACTGGTTTTTGAATTCTTCTTCTAATAGGTTATTTATACATATGTCATCTGGATTTTTCATTGAAATTCCGAACATTAATTGAAAAGGTGTCACCTTGGTAGATTTGTGTACTGAGCTATTGATTGCACGTTGGACTTTGCTAACATATTTGTACCACGTATATGATTTGTCAGATGAGACTTTTGATAATACTGATATTATTACTTTGTTTACTCTCTCTACTTGTCCGTTGCCTCTAGGTACTCCCGTTGCTGTTGTTATGTGCTCGATGTTTTGGTTTTTGCAAAATTCGGAAAAAACTGTTGACGTAAAAGCTGGACCCTTATCACTTATGATCCGCTTAGGATTGCCAAAAACCTCTTGCCAGATACTTAGTTTTTTTAGAACTTCTTCTGCAGATGTTGTCTTGGTAGGATACATCCATACAAACTTCGAAAAGCTATCTACAATGACAAAAAGATACTTATATTGCTTACTTGTTGCATCCATAGGTCCAAGATGATCCATATGTATTGTTTCAAACGGCTGATTCCCTTTATCTATGCAGTGTAGATATCCTTCAAGTTTTCCCGTTTTTTTATTTTATTATACAAAATACATTTGATACAATTTTTAATACACAGATTAACCTTACTACGAAGATGTGGAATATAAAACTGTTGTTGCAATAAATACATTGTTTTTTTCAGTTCCAAAGTGGCTAATTTCATGTTTGAGTGTGATTATTTCTTTTTCCATTGCTTTTGGTACGACTATTAGATCTTGACCTTGTATATTTTTATATAGAATCTCTCCTTTTAATTTGTAGTCTTCATAATCTTTTGTTTTTAAAATTTCTTTAATGGTGTTTATATGAGGGTCCAAATTTTGGGCTTTCTTTAGTCTAGTTGTTACCTCTGTGTTAATGACTAGAATCTGGTATGGATATCGGCTGAGAGCATCTACATGTCTCATTCTTGTATTTTTACGATGTTCAACTGAAAATATGAAATCTTGCAAATATAAAATCCAACGGGAAACTGCTGGCGGTAAATCAAGTTTTGATATTGTTTGTTTGTACGCTGAACAGTCTGTGACGAGCTTAAATTCGATTCCTAACAAATAGTGTCGAAATTTTTTAATTGCCAAATAAGCTGCTTTTACTTCTAAAAAATAACTGTGTAAGTTTTCCTCGCTTTCCGTTGTTTTCTTACTCCAATAGTAAATAGGATGTAATTCATTATTTGTTTTTTGCATCAGAATTGCTGCAAACCCATGTTTAGATGCGTCTGTATGTAGTTCAGTTGATGCTTCTCTATTGTAAATACTTAAGACGGGTTGTTTTGTTAGAAGTGTTTTCATCTTATCTATTGACTGTAGTTGTTGTTCTCCCATTTTAAACACACTATTTTTTTTTAATAAATCAGTTAGTGGTTTCACCAATAATGCATAACCAGGAACAAATTTTCTAAAGAACCCTGTTAGACCTAAAAAGGATTGTAAGGCTTTTATATTTTTAAGGTTCAGGAAATTTATTAATGGCCTTTAATTTTTCTTCACCAGGTGCAACTTTTCCTTCAGAAATGACATGACCTAAAAAACTAACTGATTTTTGTAAAAATTTGCATTTTTTCCATTTTATTTTTAAACCATTAATAGCAGCAACGTTTAGTATACATTTTAACTTACTTATACCTTCTGTATCATCTTTTGATGGTATAATGATGTCATCCATATATACCAGCATCATTTTTTGGTTGATTAGTTCTCGAAAAATATGATTTATAAAGCGGATAAAAACAGCCGGTGAGTTTCAAAGACCAAATGGTGTATGATTAAATTCAAATGTTCCCTCTTTCGTTACAAAACCCGTATATTTTTTAGAATCATCTTCTATTGGCACGTGGAAAAATCCATTTTCCAAATCCAATACCGAAAATACTTTCGCTCCTTGTAAATCATCTAACACTTCTTCGATTAGTGGAACAGGAAATCTATCTTTAATAATTACCTGATTTAATTTTCTGTAATCTATACAGACTCTGTGCGATCCATCCTTTTTCTTTACTACCACTACCCTACTAGTATATTCGGATGTAGATGGTCTAATAATATTTGCTTTAATCCAATCTTCAATTTGTAATTTAACTATTCTTGTTGTGTCACTGGTAATCTACTTGGGCTATGGTAAATAGGTATTTCATTATGCAGTAATATTTTCATTTTTATTGGTGGACTTGAATTTTCTACTGGGCTATAGGATTGAATAATATTGTTGATTTCCTCTTTATGTTTAGATGGTAGATCGACTTCGTTGATATCACTTTGTATATTCATCACAAAATGGCTTTCGCTACCTTTTTTTATTTCAAAATTAATTCCATTTTCATCCATTATAACTTTAAATTTTGCAATGAAGTCGTAACCTAATATGCAGTCATAATTAATAACTCCGTCAGGTACCAACACGATCTTTTGTAAAGCTGAAACATTATCAATTAAAACTTTAGTTTCAAAAATACCTTTAGTACTTGAGCTTCCATTTCCTAGCCCTATTAACTTCGTTTGAAAATCCGTCACGTCTGCGTTTTTTATTTTGTTTTTGAAAGCACTTTCTTTCATTAAAGTTAATTCTGAACCAGTATCCACTAAAGCAGTAAATTCTTGATTTTGAACAAAAATTATTTTAACAGTTTTTGGACTGGATATAATATTCATGGCCGTATTTGAATTTTCATTTAAAATACAATTCTTTAAGATATGTCCGGTTTTATTGCATTTAAAACATTTTGGTGGTGTCTTGCACTCTGATCTTCTATGACTTTTTGAACCGCAATTATAACAACGTTCTACTTTTGTAATACCTTGTCTACTTTTTGTATCGTTTATTTCATCGCAGTGTATTTTTTCATAAATTGTATATCTGTCTTTTAGATCTAAATAAGTTTTTGCCCTATACAGATCATATTTATTTTCTTTTTTCCCAGGGACTCCGTCAACAATATACTGGATTACTGAAAGTTCGTCTACATTAGAGGAAGCTGCAATCTTTCTCATATGCAATAAATATTCATGAAAAGATTCGTTTCTTTGTTTTAACCGACTTCTCAATTTATTGTGTGTTTCGGCACTGCTTATGTTTTTATAGAATTCTTTTATCAACTCGTCCTTTAGTTCTTTGTATGAACCAACTGGTACAGACATTAAAAATAATTCCGCCGTTTTTTTCATTTTATTTCGTGCATACACGAATTTCTGCACTTCTGTCCAACCCCAGACCTCTGCAACTTTTTCGAAATTTTCAAACCATATTTGGATTTCCACGTTTTCACCATCAAAATCAGTGATT
Source organism: Dolichopus griseipennis (assembly GCA_963082915.1). Lineage (NCBI taxonomy): Eukaryota > Metazoa > Arthropoda > Insecta > Diptera > Dolichopodidae > Dolichopus > Dolichopus griseipennis. The sequence continues at coordinate 108,689,396 of OY720441.1, forward strand.
GAATTTTCCACGTGGTCTATAGGAAATTTTACTTTATTTTCTTGTGTTTCCTCTTTTGTGATTTTTATGGTTAACAATCTAATCAGCTCACTCAAATCGTTAGTCCCTGGGACTCCTGCATCCTTTGAATCGACTGTATTTTTACTCATGTTCACGAGACAATTTAACTCAAAACTATCAATATTTCCTTTTAACTTTAAAATTTTTTTTGCGTTTTGTCTTGTAAAGTAAACTTTATTTTTAAAATCTTCCGTTTTACTACTTTTTTTTATTCTTGTTTTTTTCACTTTTGATGAAACAGTCATTTAATATTCAGTAACCCAACAAAAAAAATTTTAATGCACCCACGTTTAGGTAAAACATGTGCTTTTACAGTTTTTTCTTTTAAAATTTAAATTTAAATAAAAAAATTGGTTGAGCCCCCAAATGTAAATTGGAATAACAAGATTTGTATTTATTATTCTAATTATTTATTATAGTTCAGTGTACAAAATTCACAAAAAAATTAATTAAATTTAAAACAAAAACTAAAATCTTCTTTCTTCTTTTCTTCTTAAATTATTATCTTCTTAAATTCCGTTCTTCTTCTTACTCAACCGAGTTCAACTTAAAAACTGATTCCAAATTATGTAATAAAATCATATGTTAAAAGAAATTAATGTAAAACAACAACAAAAAATAAAATGCTGTTATTGCATTTTATGTCCTATGCAAATAGTCAAAATTAAGCAAATAGTAAAATTAATTATATAGTGATAAAACTTAATATAGTAAAATTAATTAAATAGTAATAAAGCTAATTAAAGGTGATACATCTTACATTTATATATATGTATACGTGAGATTCTTTATTAGGAAGGATTTTAGAGTTGGATTAGAAATTAGGGTTGTCGCTTTTTCCAGAATATTTATATAGATGTGTATGTGAAATTCTCAATTTGGAGGAATTTTAGAGTTGGATTCAAAATCAAGATTGCCGCTTTTTCTTAAATATTTATATATATGTATATGTGACATTCTCATTTAGAAGCGATTTTTGAGTTGGACTCAAGATCAGAGTTGTAGTTGCATTCTGGAAAAAATATTTATATATATGTATACTTGAGTTTATCAATTAGGAGGGATTTTTGACTTGGATTTGAAATCAAGATTGCAGCTTTTTCCAGAATACTTATATATGTGACATTCTCAATTAGAAAGAATTTTTGAGTTGCATCACGATTATCGCTTTTTCCAGAATATTTATATATATGATATGTGAGATTCGCAATTAGGTGGAATTTTAGAGCTTGTTACAACATAAAAACGAGGAAGATTATATTTGCCTTTGTCAACTTTTAGATACCCGTGCATACCCACTATGATGTATACAATTAAATAAACCGTTATTTATTTCCCTTAAGCTTAAAAAAAATTTCAAAAAGTAAAAAAGTTAAAAAAAATTTCAGTCACCATCCCATAATTTTTGCTTAAAAAACAAAAAAACAATTAAAAAAAAAAAAAAAAAACCAAAATAATAAATAAACAAAAAAACTAATATTCAAAAAAAATAAAAAAAATCATAAAAAAAAAAAAAAATTCGCCCATCCTAAAAGTTGATGCGAGTGATGTACAACTTTGTCAAGTAACTTGCCCTATTACTTTACATACCCAATTTTAATTTTAACCTCGTAGCTTCATTAGATTCATAGTTATTAAATTGAAAACTTTTTATGGCAGCTGCCCGAAAATGGGGCCGTAACATTTTGAAACTTCATATAAGTGCTCCATTCATTATATAACTTACAGTGTGTAATTTTCATCCTCGTAGTATAATTAGTCTGGAAGAAGCCTTGGTCCGATTTTAACCAAAAACAATAGGGAACCTAGAAATTGTCCAAAAATAACTTTGTGTGAATTTCAAAACTCTAGCTCTTTTAGTTTTTGAGTTATCGTGCTGACACACGGACGGACGGACGGACAAACACACATAGCTAGATCGATTTACTTTTCGATGCTGATCCGATACGTACCCTTGGCACTATATCTAGCTCGTCTAGATCGATGCGTTACAAACGGAGGAGCAATTTTAATATACCCGATGTCATATATATGTATATGCACGGGTATAAATAGTTTGCAATTAAATTTTGATTTTTGGAATTTTTATACCCGTGCATACATATATGACATCGTGTATATTAAAATTGCTCCTCCGTTTGTAACGCATCGATCTAGACGAGCTAGATATAATGCCAAGGGTACGTATCGGGTCAGCATCGAAAAGTAAAACGATCTAGCTATGTGTGTCTGTCCATCCGTCCGTCCGTGTGTCAGCACGATAACTCAAAAAATAAAAGGGCTAGAGTTTTGAAATTCACACAAAGTCATTTTTAGACAATTTCTAGGTTTCCTATTGTTTTTGGTTAAAATTGGACCAAGGCTTCGGGGAGCTGCCATACAACTTTTTTGCACCAATATGAATTTCTTCAAATCCAATTATACTACGAAGATGAAAATTACACACGGTTAGTTTTATAATGACTCCGGCACTTAGACGAAGTTTCAAAATGTCAGGACCCCATTTTCGGGGGGCTGCCATACAACTTCTTCGCACCAATATGAATTTCTTTAAAACTAATTATACTACGAGGATGAAAATTACACACGGTTAGTTATATAATGAATCCGGCACTTATACGAAGTTTCAAAATGTTAGGACCCCATTTTCGGGGGGGCTGCCATACAACTTCTTTGCACCTATATGAATTTCTTCAAAATTTATTATACTACGGGGATGAAAATTACACACGGTTAGTTATAAAATGAATCGAGCACTTATATGAAGTTTCAAAACGTTAGGGCCCCATTTTCGGGGGGCTGCCATACAACTTCTTGTAACCAATATGTATTTCTTCAAAACTAATTATACTACGAGGATGAAAATTACACACTGTAAGTTATATAATGAATAGAGCACTTATATGAAGTTTCAAAATGTTACGTCCCCATTTTCGGGCATCTGCCATATAAAGTTTTCAATTTAATAACTATGAATCTAATGCAGCTACGAGATTAAAATTAAAATTGGGCAGGTAAAGTAATAAGGCAAGTTACTTGACAAAGTTGTACATCACTCGGACTAACTTTTAGGGTGGGTGAATTTTTTTTTTTTTTTTATGATTTTTTTTATTTTTGTTTTTTAAAGCAAAAATTATAGGATAATGACTGAAATTTTTTTTAACTATTTTACTTTTTTAAATTTTTTTTGTAATATATATAATAGCTTAAGGGAAATAAGTAACGGTTTATTTGATTGTATACATCATAGTGGGTATGCACGGGTATCTAAAAGTTGACAAGGGTTGACAACTATAATCTTCCTCGTTTTTTGTGGAATTGCTTTTTATATCCGTCCGTATGTTTACAAAAACTTTTACACCGTTTGAAATAAAGTAAAGAAATTTTAACCATAGGTAGTTTTTGCAAAAAAAATAATTTCGTAAAAGAATTTTTTTCTGTAGCCCCACCTGTAACGGGGCTACAGCCCCCCCACAGTTGGAACAAGCCCTATATTTAAATTGTTATAACAAGAGTTCTGTTAGACATATTTTCAATCTGAAAACGGCAAACGATAGCTGGTTTCATAATCTTTATAAATTTTTAAAAGGCAAACTTTGGGGTTGCCATACGGTACTAAAATTTAACATTACACAAAACTGAATTTTTGCAAAATTTTTGGCCACACATATCTTTGGAACGGTTCAAGCTAAGCAGTCTTGAAATTTTGAAAGAAGTTAGATACTCAGAAATTAGTAGGAGTTGGTTAACAAATGTTTTTTTGTCAAGCCCCCTATTTAGAGCTATAAGGGCTTGAAAATTGAAATTTTGCTATTTTTTAACACCCGTAAGTTGAATACCTGTCCACATTTTTTTTTAGTGATATACAAAATTCAAAGCTCTATAATTATATTTTTATAACATGTGTCAAAGGTTTGTCCTAAAAAGCCCTATATTTAAATTGATATAACAAGAGTTCTGTTAGATTTTTTTCATTCAAAAAACGGTAGAAGAGTATAATTCTAGATAGTATAATTCTAAGTAAAATTCCAAATTTTTGTGGAATTCCTAGAATCTAATTTTAAAAATTTAATTCCTAGAACCTAAAAAAATAGAGTGGGCCGGGGGGATGGGGGAGATGAAGTTAGATCCTTCAGAAATTTGACAACAGTAAATTTTATAAGTAAGCAGTAACTATTTCCAAGTAAATATTTCCAAAGTTAAACTCAGTATGTAATACAATATAATTTTGAAAATGTGCTTTTTTAAAAACCCTTGGTTTTTTTTCATCACTTGTTTATTTTATTTTTTGGAATTTATTTTTTTGGAGTTATGTAAATGGAATCCAAATAAAACCACAACGTTCTTACAAATTTTACTTTTCTTCATAGCCTTATATTTGATCGTTTTAAACACATTTTCTTTCAAATTTTAAAAGAAGAAAATATAAATGTTAAATTCAACATGATGAATAATGAACAGTTAAAAATTAATGTAAAAATCGAAAATCAATATAGAGTTTTGACAAAATCAATAAATAAAATCAAGTTGGAATGGCATACATATGAAAATAAACTGACTAGACCAAATAAAGTTATGGCAAGAAATTTTCACCCATCATGTAAGCCAGAAGATATTAAAAAATAACTAATTAATAAAGGTTTTAAATGTCTAGATGTGACAAACAAAATTAAAAAAACCAAAGATGAAAATATAAATATTGTAACCAAGCTTCCACTATTTATGATATCTATTGATCATTCAGAGGAAATAAATAAAATATACAAAATAGAATATTTACAGCACATGAGAGTAAAATTGAGGCTCTCAGAAGTAAGAAGTCCATTCCTCAGTGTAAAAGATGCCAGAGTTTTGGACATACACAAAAATGTTGCCAAAGACAAGCTAAATGTGTAAATTGTGCTGTAAATTATACGACAACAGAGTGTAGTAAAGAAGAAATTTTCCAAGTCATATGTGCAAACTGCAACGAGGCACACCCTGCTAGCTATCGTGGTTGTTTGGTAGCAAAAGAATTACAGAAAAGAAGATTGACTATGTGCAAACCTAAACAGTCAAATGAAACAAAAATACCGACAAAAACTATACCATTTATATGCAATAAAGTTGCGAATTGAGTTTTATACTCCCACTAAAAAATAATATTAAGGAAAACATTATAACAGAAAAACAAAATTAGGTTATGAAACCTAAACGTAATGAAAATGAAGTGATCCACAAGATGTAAAACTTAGAAAAAACTACAGAAACTACGGAAAAAGAAACTAAGGTTATGAAACCTAAACGCAATGACAATGAAGTGATGCACATGATGCAAAATCTATTGCTAAAAGTCAACGAAATCCTCATAAGATTAAATAAAATAGAAAAGAGAAACATTAATGAATATCAAGAAACACATAAAAAAAATTATATAAGATGTATCTAGATAAAATACGTATTGCAATCCTAATGGTGTCCTCAATAACTAACAAGAAGTGTTCTTAAGATCTAACAATATTGATATATGTCTGTTATCAGAGGCTCATTTGACCATTATAACAAAAATTTAAGATTCAAGGTTATGAATGCTATAAGGAATTCCATCCTAGTAATCATCCGACAGGAGGTAGTGCAATACTAATAAAGGGCACTACAAAACTTAATGAAGAATTCAAAATTGAATCTGAAGAAATCCAACTTTCTATGTTTAAAATTCATCTACTAAACAGGATCTTAATGTTGGTGCAGTATATTGTCCACCAAAATGCAATAAAAAGAAAAACATCTTTAAAGAACTCCTAAATGTCCACGGACATAATATTCTGCTGGGAGGTGATTGCCATGCCAAACATACAGATTGGGGTTCTAGAACAACCTCAACTAGAGGTAGAGAGCTAAGAAAAGCTATATAAGAATTAGGTCGTTGCCATCATTCGACTGGCAAACCAACTTACTGGCCTACTGGCACCAACAAAGCTCCAGATCTAACAGACTTCTTTATAACCAAACGAATTTCAAGCAACTTCATAAATTTAGAAGATAATCATGACTTGAATTCTGATCACTCTGCTGTCATACTAGAATCGAATGAAAAAATAACTAGAAAACTAAATAAGTCCACTGGTTAAGCTTTAAGTATGAAATCACAAATAATATTATTTTAAACATATATTTACAATCAAAAGAACAATTAGATTTGGAACTAAAACGTTTTATTAATATAATTCAAAAAGCTGCTAGGAGTAACACAAAAATAATTGAGTATAGGACAGCAGCAAATAATTATCCTAGAGATATAACTGATTTAATAAAACGAAAAAGAAGGTATCATATGAAAATTATATAAAAAGTTTATCGGCAACAAAAGAATCAAATTCCTCGTTTTGGAAAGCAACGAAGAGTGTAAAAAAGCCGATAAAGCACGCCCCGCCGCACATGAAACCAGACGGCACTTGGGCAAAGGAAAATAAAGATAAAGCCGAATTATTTGCAGATCATTTAGAAAACATATTCAAACCAAACGATATAAATTTTGATCTTTGTTTAGTTTGGATGTTAGAATAGAAGAGAACAATATTATTCCATGTATACAAGAAGAAATTAGTGAAGAAAAAAAAACCTTTAAAGTTAAGAAAAGCCGCAGGTTTTGATCTTATTACAGCTCAGATTATAAAAGAGTTCCACAAAAAGCTCTAAAATTTTTAAGAAAAGTCATAAATGCAGCTGTAAGACTGAAGTATGTTCCAACCGCTTTGAAAGTAGCAGAGGTTATTATGATAACAAGGCCAATATCTTTGCTACCAATTATGTTAAAACTTTATGGAAAATTGTTGTTAAAAAGGCTGAAGCCAATTATAGAAAATAAAAATTTAAATCCAAACCATAAAATTTGATTTAGATCGAAGCATGCAACAATTGACCAAGTTCATAGGATAACAAATATTATAGAAAAAGCGTTTGAAGAAAAACAAATATGCTCTACAATATTTCTAGACGCAGCACAAGCGTTTGACATAAAAACATTTGAATAAAAAAAATATTTGACATTTAAATAGAAAAAAATAAAAACAAGTAAAGAAACAGTCAGTAGGTGCAACCGACTTAGAAATACCCTACACCTATTTGGTTCAAATTTATTGGGAAGTCAATAAGTCATTTTAAAACCATAAAAGATTTTATTAGTTTGTTCTTAAGACATAGCTAACCAAATTAACTTTATAGTACTAAAAAACATTTTCTAATTACTTTATCTATTCAAAAATATTCCAAATTCTTACTAATTTATCTATTTAAAAATATTAAAAAACAGAAAAACTTGAAATAAATGAAAATATATTTATTTCGATTCAATTACAAAAGTGAAAAAATTTGAATTATTAAATTTTGTGATAAAAAGCTAATCAAAGCATAATATATTTAATAATTCAAATTTTTCAATTCGATCAAAAGCTTGTATAATCCAAACTCATTAACCAAACTCGACCAGAACCAATTCTCATGATACTTTCAATACTAGTAACCTACAGTTTAAATTTCTTCAAAATAGCGGCATCATTTTTTGAGTTATGCTATTTTTAAGATATATGTTTGTTAGCCCTTGAACTTTTCAAAGGTTCCAGAATTCGAAACCATGGTACGATTTCGACCATATGCAGTCCGCGCTGTATTTTAAATACTTGTGAAGCCTTGTACACAATTGGAACGTTCTATCTTAATTTTAAGTTACTATTTTAAATAATTTCGATTATAAGCTTTTAAACCTTGGTAGGTCTAAGAGGAATACTGAACCACTACTCCAATTGATCCCAATTTAGGGGCCACACAAATAGTAAAAAACATCCTTGTGCCACATTTGAAGCTTCTACATTTGTTTCAAGTTGCTATCTTTATTAATTTTATAGATATGCTTTAAGGTCTTCGGAAATGTGATAAAAGACCCACTACTCCAAAAATCAAGTACAAAAATCAAGAACACTAAAGAAATAGGAATGGACACAAATTTGGAGGTTCTATCTTCATTGGTTTCGGAATTATGCTCGTTTGGCCTAAATTCGATCAAAAAGTTATAGGGTCCGAACCCATGGTCGAATCTCCCAGTATACCTACATTACCCTTACCGACCCAGTATACCTACTTTATTCTTTATTCTTAATGAAACAAAATGAAGACTATCCTAAAAATTTTTATTTACAGCAAGTAGTAAATCTGTTAATGCAAAAAGTAGTAGAAAGCGTAAAAGGCATTCCGAATTGTGTAAAATTTAGGTTCGGAGGGAGACTTCCTGTTTTTAATTAATTAATTTAGATAACTCGTTTTATTTTATTATCTTTCAATTTATTTATTTATTAACTTAATTATTTAAATATAAATCTTTTTTTTATCTCTTATTATTTTAAAATCTTATTCACATTTTAACGGCTTGATACCAAAATTATAACTGAACTTTAATTTTGTATAAAATTGTACAGTTGGAAATAACTAGTTGCAATTATTCGCGATGTCATCATTTTTTTTATCGCGACAGTAAAAATTATATGAAAGATTAAAAAAAACCCAAAAGCGAAAATGTAATTTGATGCTTTTGTTTACTTGAAAGCAAAGTAGGTATAAAAGAATTTAATAAAAAAATACGGAATTTATGCTTAAGGAATTTAAGTTATGGTTCTTAAATGTATAATTTAAGAATTGACATTTAGAGGATAGATAACTACCCCATCCTTAAGATCATTGTTCTCCTGAACAATATTTTCTTTAACGTTAATTGCTACTAATGGTTTCCTTTGTTTAAATTTCCTTAAAAATATTACAATTGATATTACTATAAACATTATTAATACTATACTATTGACATAAATTAATATTTTATTTTCTTTCTTTTCAGATTTGATTTCTGTAATTTTATTATAATTTTCGATTTGTTTATAATTTAAAGATAATTTAAATACAACTTGGAATTACAATAATTTGTTTAAATTCTTTGAGTTTTTTTGAAAATTTCATGTTATTTATTTCAATTGAAAAGATAATACATAATTTTTATTTAATACATATTCAACATTATTACAATTGTTATTTAATTTTAAGTTTTTTGCATTCTTTATCAAAATAGTTCCAGTATCAATTTCAATTAATTTAAATTTATTTTCAATATTTTTTGTACAATCATTATAAGTTTTGTTAAATAAATTTTGAATACAATTTGACGCTGTTTTTAATTTATTTATATATCTCTCTTCAGAGTAGTGAAAAATTCTATTTTTATATGAAATATAGTCAACAGTATCGATATTAAGTTCTTCAAAGTTTGAATTTGGAACTGGTAAAATTTTTAGTTTGTTAGCTGTTACGTTATTTACAATTGGAATTTCCAGAACGAAAATTAGATAATTATCATATGTTTCTAGAGAACTTTTTATTTCTTGGATTTTGAAAGAATCTATTTCGAATAGATTTATTTCTTCTGGCGTAAGAATAGATCTACTCATAATTTGATGTTTAAAAAAGATTATATTCTCTTGAATTTTTTCTAGTTCTTCGTTTAAAAGATTTATATTTGTTAATATTTGGAAAAATTTAAATTGTTTAATTAATTTTTTATTATCTATTGAAGCATCGTTTAAAAGTTTATTAATTATTACGTTATTTTTATTAATAGTTTTTTGTATTAATTTTAAACTATTTTCGATATTACCGTTTTTTTTATTTGTTTATTAGAATTTGTTATTAAATGATGGTTATTTTCATCGTTTTAAATGCTAATTCTAATTCAGCTCGGTCGTCTTCATCCATGGTTCCAAATATCCATTTGAGAAATGAACCACCGAGGTTGATTAGAGCCCTTTTATATCTAAAAGAAGTTAAAGTTTTTAAAGTATGTTTAATATTATTGATTTTATTTAATAAAGCTTTCATGTGAATTTCATCATTTGGCAGGCTAAAAGATAGGTTGATGTTATTTTCTATCAGGTTTATAGCCGTTTGTATTTCCTCAAGATTTATTTTATGAATGATTTTATGATAATTTTCTATGATTTGGATGTTTCCCTGTTGTATAATGGTAAATCCAGCTTCACTTTCCAATTTTTGCAAATTAATCATAGCTTGACATGGGTTTACTTGGGCTAGCATTAGTAATATTATTACCTGTAAATTTTTTTTAAGTTTCTTTTGATTCTAAACGGATATATATTTTTATTCTTAATATCTATTACTTTATTATTAAATTGTTTACAATTAATTTTTTTATATTTCGGAACTTCTTTATGACAAACTGCGGCTGGGTTTTCTACAAGAATTTCATCAGCATTTGGTGTTTCGAAATTCTTTCTATTTTCATTTAATTTTGATATAACTTTATTTTTATTGTCTAATAATCTATTCTTGATGATATTAAAATCTAAGACCTTCCCGTTAATAAAGTCAATAGGTCTTGTTGCAGTTGTTGAATGAATAGTATTATTATAAGCTTCAACAGCTTTAAGTATCTTACTTTCAGTATCAGAATTAGGTTCAGTAAGATTTAAAATTCTAATGTGTTCTAATATAGTTCCATGAACTCTTTCTATATCCGAATTTCCAGTATGGCTTCTGGGTGATGTGAAATGAACTTCGATATTCTCTACCCTACAAAAATCTTTAAGATTTAGACTATCGAATTCATTATCGAATATAAATTTCTTTGGTTTCCCGAAAAGAGAATTTCTGAGTTTTAATGCCTGAACTATAGTAATACTATTTCTGTCGTTTAATTTAGATATTGTTAAATGTTTGCTAAACTTATCAATAGATGTTAAAAATATTTCTTTATTCAAATAAAAGACATCAGCGTGAATGATTTCATTCAACTCAGAAGGAGTTTCAGATAGTTGAAATTTGAATTTATTCGGATATCTATCATATTTAGCCAAGTTAGAAACGTCACAGTTATTAACAAATTTATAAATAAAATCCTTTAATTTAGGAAAATAATATAAATCCTTTATTTCTGTAAAATTTTCTAATATGCCGCGATGATTAGTTTTTTCATGACATTGTTTTATTATTTTTAATAGATCTTCTTCATTTTCAATGTCGTGAGCAAGTTTTGAACATTTTACGAATTTTATGTTTTTATCACTAATAAATAGTTCGATGAGTTTATTTTGGATGATTGCATATAAATTATCACTTAATTTAGAATAAATGGCAGTAGTACCTTTCTTTATAAATTTTCTAAATACATTATTTAAGTAATTTTCATTTTTGAGTTCTTCTACAGATATATATAACTTTCTATATCTTTTAAATTTTATTATAATTTCTTCTGATTTGTTTTCCACAAGGTGTATTTGGGAAAGATATTTGTTAACAATATTATCTATAATTGGAATAGTCTTTTCCCTTTAAGTACTCGATATCGAACTCAAACTCATTTAATTTAATTCTCCATCTTTGGAGCTTGGAATTAGGCTCTTTTAAGGAGTTTAACCAGACCAGTGGTTTATGATCCGTTTTAATTGTAAATTTAACACCATATAAATATGGTCTATAGTATTTTGTGGACCATACTATTGATAGCAGTTCTTTTTCGATCGTACTATATTTAATTTCATGCTCGTTAAGAGTACGACTTGCGAAGGAAATTGGGTGACCATTTTGTGATAAAACAGCCCCAATTGCATATTGGCTTGCATCAGTCGTTAGAGTAAATCTCTGTTTGAAAAGCCGTTTTAATTTTTCGAACGCTTCTACGTTTTTGTTATTATTTATATCAATTTTACTATCTTTTTTCAAGCAATGAGTTAACGGTTGAGCTATTTTTGCATAATCACGTATGAATTTGGGATAATAACCAGTTATCCCTAAAAAGCTCTTAATAGATTTTTTCCTTTTTGGCAATTTTAAATTTTTTATTACGACAACTTTGGCCGGGTTAGGTTTAATACCGTTGTTGATTAGAAGATGGCCTAAATATTCAGATTCTTTGGCTAAAAATATACATTTATCAATTTGGATCTTTAAATTGAATTCTCTCAACTTTTGGAAAATTTTTGAAATGGCCTCCAAATGTTCTTTGACGGAACAGAAACGAAATTTGTCGTCTACAGTGATCTCATTGAGTTTCCTGTAGTCGACAACGATTCTCCATTTTTGTTTGCCCGATTGATCCATTTTTTTTGGAACAATCCAAATAGGTGAATTATAGGGGGAATTACTATATTTAATAATCCCTTGGGCTAACATTTCAGATGTTTGCTTTTCCACTTCCTGTTCATGGATTTTTGGAAAGCGATAAATTTTCGAATATATTGGTTGACTATGTTTTGTGATTATCTGATGTTTGATTATTTCAATATTTGTTAGTTTACTGCCCTCTTGATAAAACAAATCCCTATTTTTTGTAACAATTTCATTTACTTTTTATTTCTCTTCTTTATTAAGATGGTCAGTTTTTATAACATTAATAATTTTGTTCGTCTTTAAATCAATAGAATTTAACTCATGAATCTCATCATACGGACATGAGTTTATAAATTTTGTAACTTTATTTCGAATTTCGATAGTATTATTACCAAAATCGATTTTTGCACTTATTGCTTTTAAAATATTTTGCCCTAATATGGCATTAAAATTTTTGTTTTTTAATTTAAAGACCTTCCAGACCATATCGGCATAATGATTAAATTCGACTGGAACGTCTGTGACAATTTCGTATGAAATTTTATTATTTCCGAATAAGGTATTTATTATAAGTGGATTTTTTAATTTTTTTCGTTTAATATGTGGAAATAAATTGTCGTCTATAATAGAGACAGTAGATCACGAATCTATCAAACATTTAATTTTGGTTTTACCGATAGTAAATTCTACTATTGGTAGTGAAATTTCCGAGGCCGTAAATGAAAATTTTCCTCAACTATAGGAGGGTCAACTTCCATTTCTTCTACATCTCGGTTACGGTGACAATTATTTGAAAAATTTCCACTAAAATTACCAGGCTTATTATACTGGTATCTACTATTATTAAAACTATTATTTTGTTGTCTATTATTAGTATTGTTATTATTATTATTATTATTAAATTTGTTTAAACCGTTAAAATTATTATTTTTATTATAATTATTATTATATTTGTTTTGGTAAGAACCACGATTAGAATTGTAATGAAAATTATTTTTTGAATTGTAATAATTATTATTTTTATTGTTATTTTTATTATTAATTTTATTATTAACATTGTACGAATTTTTTAAATTATTAGAACCGCTGGAAATTCCAGTTTGCAATAACTCGTGGTAGGCTTCCTCTAAGGAAGTAATATTTTTAGTCCTAATATACATAGAATCAGTTCTATTTAATTTGTTTAAAAATTTATTCAATATACTTATTTCATTATTATTTGGGTTAAACTCTACTGGTTGATTAATATCTAAGTTATATTTTATGTTTAATTTATCTAATATTTTTCTTAAATCTGAATAAAATTGGCTTACCGTTACTAATTTAACTGCATCCGCTTGTTCCTTTAGAGTTAAATATGTTTCGTGAACACCAAACGACCTAACTAATTGCTCTTTCACCTGTAGCAATGTAACCGTTTGTGATAGTAGCCTCCTAATTGATGCCGCTGCTTGTCCTTGAATTTTGGTTGTCAAAATCCGACATATGTAGCTTTTCTCATCATTATCGGCTACCTAGTTCATCAAAGATTCTGCATCTTGCAGAAAATAACCAAGCTCGCTTGAATCTTCACCGGTAAAAGTTATTATTTAGATGTTAAATTATCTTATTTTGTTATTTATATTATAAATTATTTTTATTTTATTTCAGGTAAGTCACTCCCTTAATCACTAAAAAAATTTTTTATTAGTTCACCGATTATATTCTTTTTGGAAAAAGAACGGTAAGTGATTCTTTGTAGATTTCTTTGAAGTTTTAGTTTTGATAATTTCACTTTGTAAATCAAAGTTTGGTTTTAATTATTTTACTTTGTAAATCAAAGTTTGGTTTTAATTATTTTACTTTGTAAATCAAAGTTTTGTTTAATTATTTTAACTAATTATTATCACTATTCCGACGGTAATCCTACCGACTGCGCCAAATTTAGGTTCGGAGGGAGACTTCCTGTTTTTAATTAATTAATTTAGATCGTTTTATTTTATTATCTTTCAATTTATTTATTTATTAACTTAATTATTTAAATATAAATCTTTTTTTTATCTCTTATTATTTTAAAATCTTATTCACATTTTAACGGCTTGATACCAAAATTATAACTGAACTTTAATTTTGTATAAAATTGTACAGTTGGAAATAACTAGTTGCAATTATTCGCGATGTCATCATTTTTTTTATCGCGACAGTAAAAATTATATGAAAGATTAAAAAAAACCCAAAAGCGAAAATGTAATTTGATGCTTTTGTTTACTTGAAAGCAAAGTATAAAAGAATTTAATAAAAAACGAGGAAGATTATAGTTGCCCTTGTCAACTTTTAGATACCCGTGCTTACCCACTAACCGTTATTTATTTATAATATATAACGGGTAAGTTAATTTTTAAATATCATAAATGCTATTAGGTATAAAAAAAATATAAAAAAGTAAAATAGTTAAAAAAAAAATTAACTTATTATCCCATAATTTTTGCTTAAAAAAAAAATTAAATTTTTAATTCATTATAGGTACCATAATTTTTGGTTAAAAACAAAAAAAAAGAAAAAACAAAAAAAAATAGCCCACCCCAAAAGTTGGTCCGAGCGATGTCCGACTTTGCCAACTAACTTGCCCTATTACTTTACCTGCCCAGTTTTAATTTTAACCTCGTAGCTTCATTAGATTCACAGTTATCGAATTGACAACTTTGTATGGGAGCTGCCCGAATATGGGGTCGTAACATTTTGAAACTCCGAATTAGTGCTCGATTCTTTATATAACTAACAGTGTGTAATTTTCATCCTCGTAGTATACTCAGTTTCCAAGAAATTCATATTGGTGCAAAGAAGTTGTATGGCAACCCCCCGCAAATGAAGCCGTAAAATTTTGAAACTTCATATAAATGCTTGATTCATTATAAAACTAACCGTGTGTAATTTTCGTCTTTCTAGAATATTTACTTTTGAATAAATTTATATTGGTTTAAATAAGTTGTGTGGCAGCTCCCCGAAACCTTGGTCTGGTCTTAACCAAAAAGAATAGGGAACCTTAAAAATGTCCAAAAAATGTTTTGTGTGAATTTCAAAACTCTAGCTCTAATTTTTCAATTCTATCTCTTGTAATTAATTTTTAATTCACGAATATATTTAACCTAAGCAAAGTAAGCATCATATAATCATATTGATAAAATGATTCATTCAAAATATTACACATATACATATTATATGAATATACATATATAAATTATTTATGGAGCCATTTACTTAAAAAAAATCTTTGTGTTCTTTTTTGCTTATCTTAAAAAAACTACGCATCATTTAAATAATATGAAATTCTAACTCGTTATCTATTCAAAAAAAAAAGTAAACAAAAAAACAAAAACAAACAAAATTCATATAATTTCATATTAAATACACGGTGCATAGCAAATTTTCAAATTTTTATATGAAAATGTTGGAGTTAAAAAAGTTAGCTGTTCGAGAGCTACCCGAAGTTTTGGTCCGATCTTAACCAAAAAAAATAGGGAACCTAGAAATTGATTGAAAAATATTTTGTGAAAATTTCAAAACTGTAGCTCTTTTAGTTTTTGAGTTATCGTGCTGACACACAGACGGACGGACGGACAGACGGACGGACGGACGGACGGACGGACGGACGGACGGACGGACGGACGGACGGACGGACAGACACACATAGCTAGATCGACTCATTTTTCGATTCTGAGCCGATACGTACCCTTGACACTATATCTAGCTCGTCTAGATCGATGCGTTACAAACGGAGGAGCAAATCTAATATACCCGATGTCATATATGTATGCACGGGTATAAATACGGAATTTATGCTTAAGGAATTTAAGTTATGGCATAAAGTAACATATAATATAGAGTATTCACGTAGAGTAAAATTTTTTTACCAATTTTTTTAAAAAATATTTTTCGTTTTTACTCAGTACTCAAAAATTATTCTCATAACAATTATTTTTACTTAAAAATTGAGAATAATTTGTTTTTAAACTCATAAATAAAAAAAAATTCTTCTCAATTTCTTGTTTTGAGTATTTATTAATATACCTTTAAAAAACTATATGAAGGGTATATACATACATACATACATATTTATTTTTATACAATATTCTTCTTATTCCATATAAAAGTATGAAAAGCTAAATCTATACTGCATGCATAGTGTATAGGTATATTAACACATATAAAATATTTAAGGTCTTTTTACTTTTTTTTCGTTACTTTGATTTGAAATTAAAAAAACTAAATAGAGATTTTACATCTTTTATTGATGCATGTGTGAAATATGAAATTAAAACAGCTAAGTGTATTTTTCGTTCTTCTTGTAAATCAAAATAGAAAAATTTATTTTCATATTTATTATTTGTAACTTTTGATATTAATGTTGAATGAATGTGCGACAGACAAGCTTATTATTAAAAGTTGTATGGCTTGTAAAATCATAAATAATCTTATCATTTTAATAAGTATATAAGAATTTTACGTTTAAGAAGAATTTAGTTCGTTATTTTGATTGACTCAAATTTTTTTTTTTAAAATTTAAATGGACATGAAAGGTTAAAAATATAAAATTTAATAAAATTTCAATATTTTTTTAAATAATTCTGTTTTATTATTAATTCTTAAGTTAGTTAATAAAGGAAAAAGCCAAATGGAATAAGTATTGCATTACATTATTGAAAAATATATAAAAAAGCTTTAATATTTTATATTCCATTCGGCATAAAAAACCCTTATAGCAAAAAAAAAATATAATATAAAATATGTACATAGGTATAAACAAAAGAAAACAATTCATTGACTAAAAAAAATTATCGAAAACAAACAAAAATATTCATTAACTTAAATTTAGTTATTTACATTCCATATTTACAAAATTATATTATGATTAGGTACTTCAATCGTGTTCATCCAATTTTCTCGTTCATGAAAAGAAAATAATATAGGTATCAAGTAAATTATTCAAAAAATAAAAATTATTTTAATAAATTAGTATTACAAATTACATACAAAAATTTATTTGCTAAAACTATAATGAGAAAATTTTTTTAAACCACAGACAAATAGACAGACAGACGTACAAACATATGCAGACAGACGGACGGAAATAAACAGACAAATAGACAGACAGACGGATATTATGAAATATATTAAAAATAAGTTATGCATTTAATATTTTAATTTTACTTTGATTACTCTCAGCTTTTTTTTCGTCATTTTTTAAAAGCTTTTCCCTTAACCATTTTGCTTGCTTTTTTAGCAAAAGATTAATTAGTAACTCTAAAAACTTTATTTTATGCGTGTAGCATTCATCATTTTCCCTAAACCATGTAGGATTTATCAGATATATGATAATTTATCAGATTTTTTTGTGGCTTCTAAACAACAAGTTATACCTCGTAATTACACGAAATTTTGGGGGATATGAAAAAAATTTTTTAACTGGAAATTCAAATTTTGTAAAAAAAAAAATTTCGTAAAAATATGTAATTACTTTAATAGTGATAACTTGTCATGTAGCGAATGTTATTTTTCTTTTTTAATTGCTTTTGTCTAAAATATAATACTTATTCTAATAGAAAATTTATAAATTAATATTTACATGTAAATTTTGTTCCTCAATTTTTTTAATTCAAATTTTAATACTTAATAATATGTTCATAACAAGATAAACACTTGACACTTTTAAAAATGCACGCCTTTATTAAATTGATTATAATTCTTAATATCAAAATAAGAATACATAAAAAATACATCAAAAAAAAAATAGAGAAAAATATCACATAAAAAAAGTTACATTTACAAAAAAATATGTACACACATACATTTTTCGTAACATTCATAAAAATATGCATAAAAATGTAAATATGTGAATATGTACATACATATACATAATACATATACTCTTCATATAATATCATAATATTCAAATTATGAAGAATTTTTTTTTTTCTAGAGCTTAAAAAAAATTCTTCTCAATTTTTAAGTAAAAATATTTGAGTTTTAAAATGAATTTTGAGTGTTGAGTAAAAATGGGACGGGATATTGAGTATAATGGGACGGGATTTTTAAAAAGAAATGACTAACGAATTTTGTTCTACGTGAATACTCTATATATATGTTACTTTATGGTTATGGTTCTTAAATGTATAATTTAAGAAATGACATTTAGAGGATAGATAACTTGTACAAAGGTTAACTATATATTTAATAATTCAAATTTTTCAAAATTGCAATTATTTTAAATTGTTAGTTTATTTACCTATTAGAAAAGCTTATAAACGCAAAATATTATATAAATATATTTCTAAAGTACAATTACAATTTTAGAACTTTTCATATAATTCATTTAAATATATAAATAAATTTTACATAAATGCAGCAAGTACCTTTGAATATAGCTTAAGTATTGTACAAAATGTCTTAATTATATATCACCTTTGGTAATAATTCAATAAAATATATGATATGATTAACATTAAAAAAAAGGAATTTAACCGTTTATTAAAAAAATATTTTGTTTTTAATTTATAAAATATTATACAAAATATATTTTATGGTAAAATTCTTAGCCTTTCAAAAATATAAAAGTGTTAAATATAAACGGAAATAAGAAAGAACCCTCGTGTATCAAATTTAAAGTTTCTATCTTCTTGAATTTCGAATATAAACTTTTCAGTTTTGGGATTTCTTAGGAGGCATCTAAACCAACACTACAGTGAAGTCTAAATTTCGGGGACACATAAGAAATAGGAAATATATTCTTTGGCTTCGAAATTATACTCGTTTGGCCTTAGATCGATCAAAAGCTTCTAGAATCCGAACTCATTATCCGAACTTGACCAGAACCAATTCCCATGGTACTTTCATTATTAGTAACCTAGAGTTTAAATTTTATCAAAAAAGGGGCATTATTTTTTGAGTTATACTGCTTTGAAGATATATGTTCGCTAGCCTTTGACCTTTTAAAGGTTCCAGAATCCGAAACCATGGTACGATTTCGCCCATATGCAATCCCCGTCATACTTTCAATACTAGTTAACCCTTGTACACAATTGGAACGTTCTATCTTAATTTTAAGTTAATATTTTATTAATTTCGATGATGCTTTTCAACCTTGGGGGGTGTAAGAGGGGTACTGAACCACCACTCTGATTGATCTAAAATTAGGAGAACGCGCAGGAAATAGTAAAGAGCACCCATGTACCAAATTTGAAACGTCTAAATTTTTTTGAAGTTACTATCTTTATTAATTTCGAAAATATGCTTTAAGGTCTTTGGAACTGTGTGGCTGGTCCCCAACTTACCTCTCCAATTGGTGCCAAATTTCAAGGACACTAAGGAAATAGAAAGAGACACCCTGATTCCAAGTTTGGAAGTTCTATCTTCATTGGTGTCGGAATTATGCTCGTTTGGCCTAAATTCGATCAAAAAGTTCTAAGTTCCGAATTCGTTGTACATTACTCACAGTACGCAATCACGGCCGTAGTTTCATTACCAGTACCCTACACTACAAATTTTATGAAGATAACGTCATTAGTTGTTGAGTTATCGAGATTTTTTATATATGTTCGTTAGCCCTTAGACCGATTAAAATGTCCAGAATCCGAACCCCTGGGCCGATTTCGCCCATTTGCAATCCCCGCGTTATTTTAAGCCCGAGTAACCTACAGTTAAAATTTCATCAACATAGCTCCATTATTTTTTGAGTTATCGCGCCTACGGACGGACAAACGGACGGACATGGCTATATCGACTAAGGAGGTCACGCTGATCACAAATATATATACTTTTCCATATATAGCTCGCTTCCTTTAGGTGGTTACAAACACCATACCAAAGTTAATATACCCCTTTACCTATTCTATAGGTGTAGGGTTTAAAAAAAACGGGTAGGTATTGCAAAAACAATAATTTCATGCAGCAATTTTTTTCTGTAGCCCCACCCGTTACGGAGCTACAGCCCCCAAAAGCTATAGGAGTTTTATTGGTTCGAAAAGTTAAATTTTGCTATTTTTAAACACCTGTAACTTGAACACCTTTTTTGTGATAAACAAAATTCAAAAGGGGGTTTTCAAAATTCAAGAGGTCTTTTATTATATTTCAACACATGTCAAAGGTTTTTCTTAATTTTGAAGGATGACGAAGCTACAGTCCCCGGAAATTACAAAAAAAGCCATATATTTAAATTAGTATAGCAGGACTTCTATTAAGCATACTTTCAATTTTTTAGGCTTTACAAAAATATATTGCTTAAATGTATAGGGTTGACATACGGTACTATAATTTACCTTTATTCAAAACTCAATTTCTGAAAAATTTTTGGCCCCATATGTCATCTAAACGATTCAAGCTAGAGTCTTGGGAGAAGTTAGATTATTTTAGGAGAAGTTAGATCCTTAGAAATTAGTAGGAGTCGATTAAAAAAATATTTTTGTCACGCTCCCTGTTTAGGAGCTATGTGGGTTCGAAAATTGAAATTTTGCTTATTTTTAAAAACCCTTTTCATTACTTGTTACTATATATACCTACCTATATTAAAATTTATTATAATTTCGACTTGAAATTTAATACATAATACGAATAAGTGTTATTCACACATGTAAAATACTTCTAATTACAAATACTTACATTCAAAAGAGAAAGAAAAATTGAAACTGATAAAATGTAAATTATAAACAGAAAGATAATAAAAACAAACCGGATAAGAAATCTGTTAACAGGTAGAATAATAAAAACGTACAAAGCTATTTTTTACATTTCAGTATGTATACTTCTATTTTATTCCCACTTACAGAACTAAAACAAACTATTATAATGTTAACTTAATGTTCTTTAGGTAACGAATTTCCTTTTATTAATTCAGTAGTGCAATAGCAGGAAAAAAGAATATATATGAAAAGAGAAATTAAAATTATACCTGTCGTCCGACAGGCTATTTTACTAGTCTAAATATAATAAAAAACTAACTGCTGCTGCTGTTGCTGATTAGCGTGCCCTATTATACACGTAACATACTATTCTTTTCTAATGCAATATTTATACAGAAATAAACTTAACAAAAAAAAAGATTATTAAAATGTTATATAAAATGTTGAGGTATAACAAATTTCTTTTCGTTAATTTTTTAGTGTTTGAAAAAATAGGAAAAAAAGAAATCAAAATGTTTAAAAATTATTTCTAACATTAATGGTTTTGCACCAGCATTGATTTTAATTCTAGAAGTATTTAGTTTTGACCTGTTTACGAGTTTTGCACAAAAATTCAATGAAATTTCCGAATTTTTGGTATTAACACAAGTTAACCTTTATTTCAAAAGCTGACTTAATTAATAAATCTTTTTTTTTGGTCTCCTCAAATAGTGCAACAGATAAATGAGATACTTTGGTTACGATATAATAACCCGTTTGGGCACGATACCTACTGACTTTTTCTAAAGTTTTATAACAATATTTTGAAAACTCTTAACTTTTGTAAAGTTGTTTCATAAAAAATTTTAAATGCAAATTAATATTAATAATAATAAAAATAAAGCTAATAAAGAGTCGGAATAATAATATCCTTAAATTTAAATAACATAACATTTTCCATCTCTACATTATTTCGTAAGTCTTTCTCTTTTATCTCCTTTACATTTGTTGTTCTTTAAAAATAGATTATTAATTTTTTTTTTTTTTTTCTAATAAAATCTAAAAATCAAAAAGTTTAATTTTGTAAATATTATTACTTAAATACATAGTATTTTATAACCCTTTTTCCAAAAAAAGGCCTACACTTCCTTCATAAAATCATAAAAAAACGAGGAAGAGTGTATTAAAACTTTCAGTTAAGTACAAAACAAAATTTAAGTTGAAAAGCAGCTATTTAAACCTCATCTAGTACATCGACTATATTTTATTCAGAAGTTGGCCATTCAAGTTAACTACAATTAACATAAAGTAATGCTCATATAAAACAAAAAGTTGTATGGCGGCAAACCTAACGCAGTCCACTACCCCAATTAATTTTTGCAAAAACTTTGGCAATAAAGCTAAAATATTTTTAGGTAAATACCGTTAGTAATAATTTTTAGATTAGCAAATCTAAAGCTTTTTATCATGACATAATCGTCATGCTATCCATTTCCATACAGTACCAATAGCATCTATGGACTTGGATTTTCGATGCATTTTGAATTCGTCTAATAAATCTTGTATTTGTTGTTTTTTTTTATAGTAATTACGTCCATTTTGAAAATTATTAGTATTATTAATATAACTTTGTCTGTCCATATTTGACTCATATGGTGCAGATTTAAATTGATGATTTCTTTGATGGTTTGCCTGAAAATTATTTTGATGATTTGGTACAGATATCCTATTAAATTTTGGTCTATTAAAATTATTATATTTATAACTTTTATTGAATCTAGTTTGGCATTTGAATCTTTGATTATTAGTTTGGAAGTTGGTTTGGAACTTTGTCTATGAAAACTTCCTGCGTTATGTAATTTGGTCATTTATTGCTTACTACTTATTACCGTGTTTCCGAATGTTGCCACCCTTTTGTTTATTAATGTCTTCTAGTTTCACACAGTAATGAAAGGCTTCTGGGAGATCTTTCGGTTCCCTCATACTTATGAACTTCGCAAAGTCTCCATTTAGTCCAATTACAAAAGTGTTGAGAGCTTTTTCTTGGTAGTGTTCAGCCCTATTAATCAAAGCTTCGTGTCTTAATCCAATCGAGGGAAGTTACTCAAGTATCAAAGCAAAATTTCCATAAATTTCTTTCAAAATACTTTCGGGGGTCATTTCGGGGGTGGATGAGAGCCCCCGAAGTTCTTATTACCTTTTTATAAGTACTGAAAGTTTTTTAAGGACACTAAGAGAAGTTCTCTTAGGCATAAAATTTTATTTTTTATAATAAATGCAAATTATTAAAACTTTTGATTAAAGATTTTTGTATGTGCTGGTTCTTGAAATTCTTATTATAATTTGTAAGTAAGTTAAAATATGGTAAACGTAAAATTTATAATGAGTAAAATTTAATTTATAATTCGTAAAATAATTTAATTGCTAATAATAATTAAATTTATATGTTTTTTATAATGTAAAAATGATTTCAAAAATTTTCGATTCAGCAATTATAATATTTTAAATAATATTTAAGTAATAATATTAAAATTTCAAATTAAGTTAATTTTTAGTTTAGTAATATTAGATAATTAATTCTACAAAATAATTTTAATAAAATAAAATAATTAATTCTACTGTTAAACTATGGATCCAACTTACTTCTAAGTTTTTTTTTTGATATTTGACCGGTGTAATGATATTTTTTCTTTTAAATTTATAATGCTTTATTATTATTTTCTTTTTCTTTTATCTTGTAGTTATTTAACTTCGACGAAGTACAGAAAGTTTTACCTTAAGTTAATTACGTCTCCTTGTCAGAATACATATGTGGCTAATTTAAGGAATTTTAATTAACCTACTGAATGTTCTAAGATTTGAATTAACCAATTTTCCTTGGCGTCATACAAATGTGGCTAATTTACGGAATTCTGATTGATTTAGGGATCTTTTTTATGAATGAAAGTAAAACCTCTACTTTATATTTTACAAAATTTTCAATAGTTTTTCTCTTATCCATATTTTTATTTTTCTTATTTAGAACTTTTTATGTTCAATATTCTTGTTTTTAATTATTTTTTAATTCGAATTTTTAGCTTTTTTATTTTAAAATTTTTTCTTTCCCTATTTTTAATGCCCTCAATTAACTGTTTATTGTAAGCACAGAAGTCTTCAGTATCAGAATTTTTTGATAATATTTTTGGGTTATATTATTTTGTAAAAAAAAACTTAAATCAAAATATGGCTTACATAAAAATTACTCTTTCATGATGGCACCGCAACTTTGTCAGAAACAATCCTTTGGTTTTCTTTTTTTTTTCTTTTGTTTTTTTTTTATTTTCACAGATTTTAATTTTATATTTTTATACTCTACACCTATGATGGTCGGGGACCATCCACACAGTTCTGAAGACCTTAAAATATATCATTGAGATTAATGAAAAAAAGTTGCTTAAAATAAAGATAGAACGTTCCAATTGTATTCAGGGGTTCACCAGTTTGAAAGAACGGCGCGAACTGCGGATAGGCGAAATGCGAACATGGAACCGGATTCTGGAACTTTTAATCGAATTTAGGTTAAACGAGCATTATTCCGAATCCAAAGAAGTTTGAAACTCCAAATTCGGTATCAGGGTGTCCCTTTCTATTTCCTTAGTGTCCTTGAAAATTGGAACCAATTGAAATAGTGGGTCGGGGGCCATCCACATAGTTCCGAAAACCTTAAATCATATTTTCGAAATTAATAAAGATAGTAACTTGAAACAAATATAGAAGCTTCGAATTTGGCACAAGGGTGCTCTTTACTATTTCTTGGGCGTCCTCCTAATTTTGAATCGATTGGAGTGGTGGTTCAGTACCTCTCTTAGACGCCCCAAGGCTTGCAACTTATCTTCGAAATTAATAAAAATAGTAGCTTAAAATTAAGATAGAACGTTCCAATTGTGTACAAAGGTTAACTAGTATTGAACAAGAAAGTATGGCGGGGACTGCATATGGGCGAAATCGTACTATGGTTTCGGGTTGTGGAACCTTTGAAAAGTTCAAGGGCTAACATATATATATCTTAAAAACACCATAACTCAAAAGATAATGACGCTATTTTGATGAAATTTAAACTCTAGGTTACTAGTAATGAAAGTACCATGGGAATTGGTTCTGGTCGAGGTCGGACACTGAGTTCGGATTCTAGAAGCTTTTGATCGATTTGGGGCCAAACAAGTATAATTTCGAAGCCAAAGAACATATTTCCTATTTCCTATGTGTCCCCGAAATTTAAACTTAATTGTAGTGGGGGTTCAGGTACCTCCTAAAAAATCCCATAATTAAAAAGTTTATCTTCGAAATTCATGACGATAGAAACTTTGAATTTGGTACACAAGGGTTCTTTCCTATTTCCGTTATTATTTATAAACATATTATGTATAGTATTTTATAAATTAAAAACAAAATATTTTTTTAATAAACGATTAAATTCCTTTTATTTTAATTTTTATTATATCATATATTTTATTGAATTATTATCATAGATGATATTTAATTAAAACATTGTGTACGACACTTAAGCTATGTTACAAAGGTACTTGCTGCATTTATGTGAAATTTATTGTTATATTTAAATGAATTATATGCAAAGTTCTAAATTTTTTTATTGTATTTTAGAAATACATTTATTGCACATTTTGCGTTTATAATCTTTTCTTAAAGGTACAGAAATAACAATTTAAAATAATTGAAATTTTGAAAAGTTTGAATTATTAAATATATTATGCTTTGATTAGCTTTTTATCACAATATTTAATAAATAAAATTTTTTAACTTTTATAATTGACTTGGAATGTTTTTATTTATTTCAAGTTTTTTTGTTTTTTAATATTTTTAAATAGATAAATTAGTAAGAATTTGTAATATTTTGGAATAGATAAAGTAATTACAAAATGTTTTTAGTATTATAAAGTTAATTTGGTTATCGTTGGACATAGATCAAACTAAAAACAGCTTTTATGGTTTTAGAATGACTTATGGATATCTCATTAATTTTAAAAAGAATTATTACTTTTACGAGGCGGAGTTCGATCCGAGGGCTCGAAATAAATAATTAAAACTTTATGTTTTTACTAGGAGAGCCTGATCTTTTACAATTTTTTTTACAATTTTTATAATAAAAATTACAATATTTTTATTTCCTTATCTTTCTAATAAACTAGATTCTTTATTACATTTTGTAAGAATCCTAATTTTAACCTTAAATTATATTTCTCAATAACCAGAAATTTCTAAGTGGATTTCTTTTCCACAAATTTAGTTAAAAAAAATTATTATTTTAAAATAATTTTCGCTTATTGGACAAAACAGTTTACAAAATTATCAAAAATAATAAATTCTTATTAAATAACTTTTTTGTAGGTCTTATTAAGTAATAAGAACCTACTTTCTAAACATGTGTTTAGCATACGTTATTATTATTATAAAAAAAAAACAATTTTTTTTTAAAGTATTCAAGTTACAAAAAAATATTAATATAAGTATTCCAACTAACCGCAATCTTTTCGTTTGTTGTTTATTTACATTTTTAGCACATTTTCAAAAAATTTTGTAAAAATGTGCCTATATAGCTTCACTCTGTCCGTCCGTCCGTATGTTTACAAAAATTTTACACCGTTTGAAATAGAGTAAAGAAATTTTAACCATGGGTAGTTTTTGCAAAAAAAATAATTTCGTAGAAGAATTTTTTTCTGTAGCCCCACCTGTTACGGAGCTACAGCCCCCCAAAGTTGGAAAAGGCCCTATATTTAAATTGTTATAACAAGAGTTCTGTTACATATATTTTCAATTTGAAAACGGCAAATGATAGCTAGTTTCATAAAATTTATAAATTTTTACAAGGCAAATGTTTAGGGTTGCCATACGGTACTAAAATTTAACATTACCCAAAACTCAATTTTCGAAAAATTTTTGGTCAGACATATCTTCTGAACGGTTCAAGCTAGGGTCTTGAAATTTTGGGAGGAGTTAGATACTCAGAAATTAGTAGGAGTCGGTTAACAAAATTTTTTTGTCAAGCCCTCTATTTAGGAGCTATAAGGGCTCGAAAATTGAAATTTTGCTATTTTTAAACACCTGTAACTTGAATACCTGTCCAATTTTTTTTTATTAATATACAAAATTTAAAGGCCCAACATTATATTTTAACATATGTTAAAGGTTTTTCTTAAATTTAAAAGGGGTTCCTTAAATTGAAGAAAGTGTTACCCATTTTTGCTTAGATAATAAAATTCTAAGTAAAATTCCAAATTTTTGTGTAATTCACAATTTAATTCCTAGAACTAGTTGAAGTTAGAGACTTGAGAAATTTGGCAACCTTCCCCATTGAAGGGCTATAACAACTTTTAAATAAAAAATTTACTGTTAGCAGTAAATTTTATAAGTCAGTAGTAACTATTTCCAAGTAAATATTTCCAAAGTTAAACTAAGTATGTAATACAATATAATTTTGAAAATGTGCTTTTTTAAAAACCCTTGGTTTTTTTTCATCACTTGTTTTTCATTAAAGAAAATATTTATTAGGCAAATTTCGATAAGTTCAAGTACAAATTTTACAATGAAATTTATTTTTGTAACAGGTATAAAATAAATATTTACTTAATTTCAGTTTTATGAAATTATATGGAATTGATGATGACTAATATTCGATATTGATATTTTAATGGATACTTTAACATATTATAACTTATATATGCGATATATTTCTGTAAAGCCTATAAAAGCAGCCCGCTTTTACCGTTTTAAGATTGAAAGTATAACTAACAGAACTGTTGTTATACCAATTTAAATATAGGCCTTTTTTGGATTTTACGGGGGCTGTAGCTTCGTCACCCCTAAAAATTAAGAAAAACCTTTGACACATGTTGACATATAATTATAGAGCTTTGAACATTGTATATTACTAAAATTTTTTTGTCACTTCCTTTGTTTAGGAGCGATAAGGGCTCGAAAATTGAAATTTTGGTATTTTTAAACACCTGTAACTTGAATACCTGTTCAAATTTTTTATTACAAATATACAAAATTTAAGGCTACAACGTTATGTTTCAACATATGTTAAGATTTTTCTTAAATTTAAAAGGGGTTCTTTAAGTTGAAGAAAATTTCTCTTAGTTTTAAATATTTTTGCTTAGTTAATAAAATTCTAGGCACAATTCCAAAATTTTGGTGGAGTTCACAACTGATTTCCTAGAGCCTATAAAAATGGAAGGGTGGGGACAAAAGCGGGTGAGCAGATCCTCGAGAATCATCATAAGTTTACTTAGCAAAAATTTGGGAACCTTCCCAATTCAAGGGCTATTTGGACTTAAAAATTAAAACTTTTATGTTTTTATAAAACAGTAACTTATTCCCTAGTGTATGTTTTTCCAAAATTAAACGTTAACATTGATGCGCTAACATTATATTTCGCACTTATTAACAGGTTTTCTTGAGTTATATATATTTTTATAAAAATAAATGATAAAATACTCAGTAAGAAACCCTATATAATTTTGAAAATGTGTTTTTTAAAAACCCTTGGTTTTTTTCATTACTTGTTCTTATACCGTACATATTTCATTTGATAGCTATTTTGTTTACTATCGGCTTGTGTAAATTTTTATTTATTATGAAATAGTTAAAAGGGTATATTAACTTTGGTATTGTGTTTGTAACCACGCAAAGGAAGCGAGCTGGATATCGAAAAGTATATATATTTGTAATCAGCGTGACCTACTGTGTCGATTTTTCCATGTTAGTCTGTCCGTCGGCCCGAAGGCACGATAACTCAAAAACTAATGGAGTTATTTTGATCGAATTTTAACTGTATGTTACTAGTATTGATAGTACGACGGAGATTGCAATTGTGCGAGATCGGCTGGTGGGTTCGGATTCTGGAACTTTTAATTATCTAAAACTCCAGAACATAAATTCAAAATCATGATAACTCAAATTTCTACTGTGGATTACTAGTAATGAAACTACGACGAGAATTGCGTGCGGTGGAGATCGGAACAAGGATTCCAAACCAATGAAGCTAGAACCTCCAAATTTTGTATAACTGCGTCTCTTCCTATTTCCTTCGTGTTTTTGAAATTAGGGACCAATTGGAGTAATAGTTCAGGGACCACCCACACAAATTCGAATACTTTAAAGCATATCTTCTAAATTAATAAAGATAGTAACTTGAAATAAATATAGAAGCTTTAATTTTGGTATAACGGTGTTGTTTCCTATTTTCTTGTCAGGGACAATTTTAACTATAATTGGAGTGGTGGTTCAGGTACCTACTAAGAAATCCCGAAATTATATTCGAAATTAATAAAGATATTAACTTATAAAAAGATAAAACCTTCAAATTTGCTAGAAGGGTTTTTTTTCCTTATGTTCCTGAAATGTGGGATCACGATTAATCAATATAGAAACTTTAAATTTGATACGCGATTGTTCTGTTTTGTTTCCATTACGTTCCTAACATAGGGGATTAATTGGTTGAGATGCTTGCCACACTCTTACATAAAATTAGCAAACATATCATCGAAATTCATAACGATAGAAATCTGAAATTTGGAACACGAGGGTTCTCCCCCCCTTGCTTTCTTGTTTAACACTTTTATGTTTTTAAAAACCTAAGAAGTTAACTTTGTTTGAATCTAAATTAATATTTCATTAAACGACCAACTTTCTTTTTTGAATGAAAATAAACTGTATCAAATCTTTTTTTTACCAAATTGAATATTCAAATAAAACTTATGTCGAAGAAAGGAACTAGTCTTTCGGAATTCAAAATTATTATTTTATATTATGTTTTACTTTTTTATTTCCTATTTTGTTTTTAGACAATCGATTGTTATTTTTAATTAGCTGTCAATTATTTGAAAAATCTATTAGGAAATTTATAGTTTTTAATTTGTTACGCAGTACGGATAAATTCCAAATGCAAATGAGTGACATGGTAAGGGCTTTGATCTATTTTTGAAAATCTAATAACGAGCTGAGATTGTCTCATCTAAATACAGGGTGGGCCAAGAGTCATCATGGGGTTTAAAGATTCAATAACTTTTTCGTTAATATATTTTTTTTATTTTTTTTTTCAGATATTATTAATCGAAGCGTGTTACACCAATATGCAAAGTTTCACCAACGATCAACGGATCAAAGTATATTTTCCCAATAGCCAATTTCCAATTTTACTGACTTTGTTTTACAAAATTAGCAATAGAGCCTGATACTTTGTTTTCTGTTACCCAGAACGCCTATGTAAGACGCCCATTTTTGCATTGATGGAAATGCTGATCATTAATCTGACATAATATTTCATAATTATATTTTAAATCATGAAAAGTTCATAATATATTTGAAAAAAGAAAACAATAAAAAATAATAATAATTAAAAAAGCTATTCGATTTTTACACACAGACGTGACTTTTGACCCACCTTGCGGAATTCTAGATAATCATTGAACATTTTTTTAATTTGCTTTAATAATATTACGCAGACGATCCTTCGTTTACACTCAGTTAACCATTGTCGTTAACAAATCTTTTTGTTGAAGTTACGTTAAAACATCTTAGAGCTTGCACTACTTGTTACTATGCGTATTGTTTTTTTTTATTCAAACCTTATAACTGTGGGGATGGCACTTTCTTTAAATTACCATTCACGTTATTCATTTTACGTTTATGAATTTAATTTAAAATTAATTTAAAGAAGTGATGAACAAAAACCAAGGGTTTTTAAAAAAGCACATTTTCAAAATTATATTGTATTACATACTGAGATTAACTTTGGAAATATTTACTTGGAAATAGTTACTACTGACTTATAAAATTTACTGCTAACAGTAAATTTTTTATTTAAAAGTTATAAAAGCCCTTCAATTAGGAAGGTTGCCAAATTTTTCAAGAATCTAACTCCATCTAACTCACTCCCCCCCCCCCCTCTTCATCCTCTATTTTTTTAGGTTCTAGGAGTTAAATTGTGAATTCCACAAAAATATGGAATATTACTTAGAATTATACTTTCTAAGCAAACATGGGTAAAACTGAGAGACACTTTCTTCAATTTAAGGAACCCCTTTTAAATTTAAGAAAAACCTTTAATATATGTTAAAACATAATGTTGGACCTTTAAATTTTATATATTAATAAAAAAAAAATTGGACAGGTATTCAAGTTACAGGTGCTTAAAAATAGCATAATTTCAATTTTCGGGCTCTTATAGCTCCTAAACAGGGGGCTTGACAAAAAAATTTTGTTAACTGACTCCTATTATTTTTTTAGGATCTAATTTTTCCCAAAATTTCAAGGTCCTAGCTTGAACCGTTTAGAAGATATGTGGGGCCAAAAATTTTGCAAAAATTTAGTTTTATATAATGCTAAATTTTAGTACTGTATGGCAACCCTATACATTAAAGCGACATATTTTTGCAAAGCCTATAAAAGCAGCTCTCTAATACCGTTTGATTGAAAATAGACATAACAGAACTCTTGTTATATCAATTTAAATATAGGGCTTTTTTGGAATTTTCAGGGGCTGTAACTTCGTCGCCCTTCAAAATTAAGAAAAACCTTTGACACATGTTGAAATATAATTATAGAGCTTTAAATTTTGTCTATCACTAAAAAAAAATTTGCACAGGTATTCAAGTTACAGGTGTTTAAAAATATCAAAATTTCAATTTTCGAGCCCTTATAGCTCCTAAATAGGGGGCTTGCCAAAAAAATTATGTTAACCGACTCCTACTGATTTCTGAATATCTAACTTCTTCCAAAATTTCAAGACCCTAGCTTGAACTGTTCAGAAGATATGCGTGGCCAAAAATTTTGCAAAAATTGAGTTTTGCGTAATGTTAAATTTTAGTACCATATGGCAATCCTAAACATTTGCCTTGTAAAAATTTATAAAGTTTATGAAACCAGCTATCATTTACCGTTTTCAGATTGAAAATATATGTAACAGAACTCTTGTTTTTACAATTTAAAAATAGGGCTTTTTCCAACTTTGGGGGGCTGTAGCCCCGTAACAGGTGGGGCTACAGAAAAAAATTCTTCTACGAAATTATTTTTTTTGCAGAAACTATCCATGGTTAAAATTTCTTTACTCTATTTCAAACGGTGTAAAAGTTTTTGTAAACATACGGACGGACGGACGGACGGACGGACAGAGTGAAGCTATATAGGCACATTTTTACAAAATTTTTTGAAAATGTGCTAAAAACCCTTAATTTTCTCACAATTTTTATATTTTCTAAACGGTTTGAGCTTAAAACTTTAAATTTTGTAAGAACTTATATCTGTTGGTCTTTATGAGTTTTTTAAAAAAAAATTTTAGTATTGTCCTCTGTTTAGGAAATATAAAGAGTAAAAATTAAAAAATTTCCAATTTTTGAGCACCTGTAAATAAAAAACATGTCAAAATTTTTTTGAAGTAATATGAAAAAAATAAAACTTCAATATAATTTTTGAACATGTGTCATATTTTTTTTTTACCTATATAAGGTTTTCTTAAATTGAAGAAGGGCTTTGTTGATTTTTTACAACAAATTTTTAACAAAAGTTCTAAAATATTTTTAACTTTTTTCAATACACTCTTTAAATTTATTGTGGGACAAGTTTTAATTTTGATAATGTGATTTTTTAAAAACCCTTGATTTATTTTATTTACTTTAACTAATTTTATTATTATGAAATTAAGTTACTTTTAATAAATAAATGAACAAAATTTTTTGAGTAACGTAAAAAAATTGTAAAACTAAAAGCTACAACTTTTATAATAATACAAAAGAACAATTACTTTATTTTTAATATAAAATATAAGATTTATTAGCAATCTATTTATATACATAATAATTTTTAAACAAATATTAAATATGCAGATCAACACATTTTTTAATTTAATTATAATAAACTACTTAAAATTAATAAAATACTGTTTTTAAAATTATACTTAAATGTTAAATGCTAAACTAATTTGAGCATGACTAGATTCAGTTCTAAAATTTGGCGTTAGGCAGGAGAAATAAATATTTTTTTAAAATTAAATTTTGATTCAATAGTTTTTGTTGCATTACATTTTATCAATGGCTATTAATGTAAAAATTGTTAAAAAACATACTTCGGCTTGCTTGTTTTGGTTGACATAAGCATTCGTCGAAAATTTTATTTTTAATCCAATCCATATAATTTGTTATACGCGTATAAATTCCCGGTAAATTAGGACGAGCACATCCACGTCCCCATGAAACAATACCAATAATTTCAGAACTACCGGTTGGACCATCAGCAACAGCAGAACCTCCACTATCACCCTATTATAAAAATAATAAATTTGGGATTAAATGTTAATTAATTAAAAAAATAAAAACCTACTTGACAAGCGTCCTTTCTACCATCATGGTATCCACCACACATCATATTATCTGTAATTCTTTTTGATCCATAGCCAGCTTCTTTACATTGATCTTGTGACCAAATTGGTACAACAACTGAGTTAAGTACTTTTGAAGTCTTATCTTTTTCACCTGTACGACCCCAACCAGAAACTGATGTTAAAATTCCAGCATAATCAATATCAACTAATAAACACATAAATTTATGTAATAACTGTAGTGCAAAACAATTAAACAAAAAAAATGTTTTTTTACCATTACTTGGTAAACAAATTGGCTGAATTTTTGGACCAAATTCTAATGCTTTTTCAAGTTCAATTAATGCAATATCATTATTAAATGAAACAACATCAAAGTCTTCGTGATTATAAATTTTTTTAATCCTTGTTACTTCGGTGTAATCTTTTCGTATTTCATGACCCCCAATATATACCCGTATTTCTTTATGATTAAAACCATATACACAATGTGCTGCTGTTATTAAAAAATTACGTGAGATAATCGTTGCCCCACAATATAATTTGCCTTGACGCCATAAACCAGCTAACCAAGGTTGGTCATGTGGAATCGCTTCTTTACCACCTACAATACGATTTGATCGTCCTCGAACTCCACACACTATAAATTATATAAAATTAATTAATATATAATTATGCGAAAGTCAAAAAAAGAGAAAACGATTACTCTTGAAATAATTTCACATGTAGAAGTTTAATATTTTAAAAAAATTGCTTACCGAAAATTGAAAAAAATTATTAAACTTAAAATTTTTCAGTTTTATTCTAGATTTATAAATTAAGAGCGTCTGTTTTTAATTATTAGCACATTTTCGACAAAATTTTGATTAAAAAAAGCCTATACAATTTCACACTCTTATAAACCGTTCCAAATTTCTACACGCTTTGAATAAAAAAATTAAATTTTAGTTACAGATAGACATTGTAAAAATTGAATTTCACGGAAAGCATTTATTCTAGCGTTTTACCTGTAAGGGAAGAGAGCCAAAACTCACACAAATCAGAGAAAAGCCTATATTTAAATTTTCATAACAATAGTTCTATAAGTTATATTTTTAAACTAGAAATATCAAACGGTAACAGCTTTTATAAATTTATTTTTCACTTTACCTAGAACAGAGGATGGAACTTTGTATTCTTTTGGAATATATACTTTGTTTTAAAAATCTTTATTTTTTTATTAATTGTTCAAAGATAGGTTCAACTTTTCCAGTTCTTATGTTGATAAATCAATGAAACAAACAAATTAATTAATAATCGCTTATCGAACATTAAATTTCAATTCACATTTAAGAGACCTCGGTGGTGTAGTGAAAACAAAATTATTGATAAAATCATTTTTCTTTGCAAAGTATATAAAGTAAAATATAACATAAATAAAATTATTACTTATAAAATTAATAAATATTGTATTTAACCTGCTTTGAAAGGCATTCTTCACTTCTTTAAAAATAAATAATTCATATTTAAAAAACTTGAAAAATTATCATTTCAGAATCGAAAAATAAATCAGAATCGGTTTAGCTATGTATGTCCGTCTTTTAATTCTGCTATTGTAGACGATTTCATGTGTAATAAAATAATATTTAAAATATTTAGTATGTAAATAAAAAAAGTTTTGTTTTAATTCTAAAATTTATATGAAATGTGAATAAAACAAGCAGTATGCAATTTGAAAATTTTATTTATTACAACAAATAAACAAATTTGCCCTCCATTTAAACTTGATCATCTTTAAATAAGTTATTTGATAGTTAAATATTTGAACTAATTAGTAGTCAATACTTATTAATTATATTTGCAAATTCTATAATACTAGAAAAATTTAAATTAAAAGGTGTTTTAAAAATATAAATAAAGAAAATTAAAAGAATTTAATATTTTTTTTTTAATTACAAATTCAAATTACAATCATGACGGAAAAGTTATATTGAATTTTAAGTATAATATAATAAGATTTTAAAGAAATTATGAAGGCAAGTCGTCAACCATAGGTACTTGCTTTTATCGTAGAATTAAATAATTATTTTTTTTTGTATTTTTGTATTCATTGCAAAATGTAATAAAAGGCAAAGTGGCCATACTTCTCCAGTATAATTGACTGCAAATTATAAAAGTTAACGAGATAAATAGTACAAAAAATAAACGCTGGAGATTTATTTAAAAGGAATATGGTGAAATTCCGAAACTTTTTCCATGTTACATCATCACATAAAAGTGATCAATTTCATAAAATAAGAACTCAAAGTTTTAAAGCGGAAAAGAAGACAGAAAAATGAATGTATATAAAAAGAACAAATTTAATCTATAACAAATTTACCTTTCCAAAGGGTTTATAAAGCGTCACATAAAGAGGAAGTTTATTACGGAACACTCTGTTGACGCATAAAGAGTATTGTATACTAATTTATCTTTTCAAATATTTTAACATCTGTTTTGTTTTAACATCTGAATATATAATTAAAATTTTTTTTTATTTTATTTTTTAATTCAAATAAGTAACATAATTAACCAAAACGTGCTTAATTTAGAATGCTTCTAAGATCTAACATGGAACCAAAATAAAGTATGATTAGTTAGTTCACTTTTTATATAATATCGCGAAGATATTTTACTTATTTATCTGATTATTTTTTAACAATTTGAATTGATTACTTTAAAAAAAATATTTAACTTTGTTTCAAACATAAAATTAAACAATATACCTTGAATATTAAGGGTAAGTGTACACAAACTATAACGCAATTTGCCTTTAAAAAATCTTTTTTTAAATAAGTGAATAAGGTTGCTTAATTTCGCTTTCTATTTTCTATCAAAAATAAACAATTTTATTCGAATAATTAAATAGCTTTGTTAATAGTCATTTATTGTGAATTTTTAATATTTTGTGTACCATTACAATCTTAAATCTTCTGAATGAAATCAGCCATTTTAACCGTTTCCATTTAATATTATATTTTAATCCTCATTATCAAAGTGAGCGAATTTCTGAGTAAGAGTTAGATTTTTGGTTAATATTAATGAAAAATAAAATCAATTCACATTAATATCTAAGTGATATCAAATCAAATTTATAAATAAATGTAAGGTTATTAAAACAAAATCATTGAAAATTAAAACAAACTTAACGGTAAAATAATTATGCATATATGTATATAACATAATATTGTTTTCTTTTTTTTTCATAATTTTTTTTATAAACAATGAAGCTTATTAACATTTCTTATTTTTAAATTTTCTTTATTTTTCCTCTATTTTCTTTGTTTTTAACTTCTTATTGGAATATTGTATTATTGAACACCCCACCAAAATTTATGAAAATATTTTAAAATATAATTATATTCAGGGTTGATCTTGTAAATTCGTCATTTCTCTTGCGGCAATTACAACCAAAAAACGAAAAAAAAACCCACCAAAAATACAAAAACGCCAATTCTTTAAAAAAAAGCTATAACATAATAACGACGATTTTGTCAATTCTTGAAAAAAACTATTTTTTTATACTCATCTTTAAAATAACTGAAAAAATTTTAATTTCATAAAAAATTTCTTAATTAATATTTTCTTAAATTTACATTTTAAATTTTAAAAATTTTGACTTAAAAAAAAATATCTGTGAAGATTAACCAATTTAAAATTATTTTTATTTTTATATTATTATTATTAATATATTTGTCAAAGATGAGGTGTAACAAACGCATTCAATTAAATGTGTTTTGTTGGATGTGTTCAATTATAAAAAAATAAAATATTAACGTTTTGTTGGATGTGTTTTATTTTAGAAAATAAAATATCATAAATTATCATAAGCAGGCCAAAAAATATTTTATTTATTTTTAATAAAAAAAAAAAAATTTTTTTTGAAATAAAATTTACTTATTAGTTTATGAAAAATTTCATTTCAGTTTTAAAAATCACAGAAGATTTTCTGGAAATTTTAAATATATAGTAAGACATTTTGTAAATAAAAACTAAGAAGACAATGCTTCACAGGAACATTTGTGTAGTAAGTCTTAATAATTTTCAGTAAAAATCTGAAATAAGGGCGAAAGCCCAATGTATGCTTTGATGCATTGCTTGGTTTGCTTAAGCAAATAAACCAAGAAATGTATTAAAGTAATTTCAAAGTTTCCCCTCATCTCGCTCTGAACTCTACCTCATGTATCTCTCATCCCTTCCTTCATAACTTTTTAATTATTTATCTATTTAAAAGTTAAAATGGAAAAAAATTATGTAACAACTGAAGGTTGGGAAAGTGGGTTCAGGTATACAATACCTCTGAGTTCAATGCACCACAAAAACCAGACAAAATAGATTTTAAACTTAGTTAGGGTTAGGTATATTAAAAAAATTTCAAATAAAATTTATAATTTGCATTTGATAATGCAAAACTCAATTCAAAAATCAACATTTATTTAATACAATTTCACGTACATATAAATAGATACATTATTTAGCATGTTAAATAGGTACATTATAGAACGGTCAGCCTTCAAACAAGTATTTTGATTTGAATCTAAACAAAGGAAACAATATAGAATGTATAACAACATTTTTTAAAAATGTATATACAAAACATTAATAGTTGGAGAAATAAATCATTATTGAAACAAAATAAATCTATTTCACATCTCTTATTAACACAAATTTATCGAACTTAATTTTAAAAAGTACGTAATTAAATAAAAAAAAAATATTAATTGAAATTAAAAAAACATTTCACCAAGAAGGGATTTGAACTAACAGCCCCAAAATTTTATCAAATTCAAAACATAAAAAAGGTAGACTAAATAAATTATTCATCTTCAAATTTTTAAGATACAACAACATATAAGTTTTTGTTTTTTTTGTACATAACTATAGAATTGAAGCATAGTCTGTATTACGTAGAATGCAACGGTTACCATTTTATTTAAGAAAATGGTATTGATATATAATATATGTATATGTAATATATGTAATTAAATTAGAAATAGTTCTTAATTAGAAAAAGTTCTTCTTTCAAGTGACCTTCCGTCATTCTGTGACGGGCCAACAGCTAGTTATTCATATATTTGAACCAATTTAAAATTATTATTGTCGGGGAAATAATGTCGAAATTAAAAAATTATGTGTGTGTGTGTTACTTTTAAGGTTCGTAATTAAAAAAATATATCTATGCACACCGTGACTCGATTTAATTTTTTATTTCTAATAAATTAAAGTAATTATAAATGTTTATTGCACTATCGAACTGCAAAAAAAATACAAAAAATAAATACTGTAATATTGAAAATTTATTGAAAAAAAAGTAAAAAGTTAATTAAAACTAAATAATTTATATTTAAAATAAAATTGTATTTGAAATGGAAAATTTTAAATTTTTAGCTACAGATAAATAAAAATCTAATCAAACTTTCAATTTATATTTAATTTAAATACCTACCAAAAGAAAAATGAAATTTGTTATTTAAATTTTAAATTAAATTTGTTAAACGTTGAAATAACAAATTAAATTTTAAATGGTTAAAATCAGGTCAATAATAATTATAATTTTGACAAAACCCTGCTTACAACACAAACCTTATTATCCGATAAGTTAAAATTATCTAATAAAGACAACTATAAATTTTACATAATATTTCGAATTATTAAAACAGTAATATTTTTAAAAATATTCAGAAATATTTTTAGAAACGAATTTTCTGTTACATATATCAGTTCCATTTTTTCAGAACTATTACTATCTATCTATTAGATTTTTGGATTACTGAATTTTATGCTAAATTAAAAGTTCATTTATCGCAAACTATATATTAAATTAAAGAACCAATATTTCTTTTTTAAATTATATTAAACGCAATTTAAATCCATTTAAAATTATGTTTTGTAAATCATTTGATAAATACATAAATAATTTTAATGTTGCAATTTAAATTACTAAAAAATTTTAAAAATATGAGTGTAAGGTTAAAAGCTGAAGGCATTTAAGAAGAAGTTGAAATGTTGTTTGACAGGTATCAGCATAGATATAACTTGCATTTGAAATATGTATATAGTAATTTAATTTGAATCAAATAAAAGATAACAACTGAAATTCAATTACAAAAATTTTAAGAACTTAATTTAGTCTTTCATTTCCATATGAAAAATTTATGCTCTTTTGTGTTCCAATTTTATTATTAATGGAAATGATTAACTTTATGAAATTACTTTCC
The DNA here is from genome assembly GCA_963082915.1 of Dolichopus griseipennis. Taxonomy (NCBI): domain Eukaryota; kingdom Metazoa; phylum Arthropoda; class Insecta; order Diptera; family Dolichopodidae; genus Dolichopus; species Dolichopus griseipennis. Next base: position 108,728,836 of record OY720441.1, read on the forward strand.
ATTTAATTTTATGATTTCAAAATTTTCTAAAAAATAATGTATTAGAAAAGAAATTATTTATGACGTTGTTTTTAACTTATTCTATATTAATCGAAATTTATGAGTTTTAACTACTTTTATAATTTGAATGAATTTAATTTAAACGCATATTAAATCATAACTTATTGACTTTGTGACAAATTAATTATTTAATAATATGAATTAAACTAAAATAAAAACTTCATTTATAAAAAAAAAAATCAATCAGAAAAAAAAATACATACCACAATTGCAGGGATTATCCAATCTCGATGAAGGTATTGCAAAATTAATTGTTATTAAACTTAAAATAACAATTGTAAATAAATTCAAATTTTCACTCATTTTATTTTTATGTTACTTTTAATATTACCTACTTAATTAAAAATTATACTCAAATATTATTAAATAAATTCTTATATATTAAAATTATTAATTTTTGAGATTAAATGGCATGTAGGATATTTCTAAAACTTATTAAATTTTCAAGAAATTAAAGTTAAAATAAAAGAAAAAAAAATAATTTTAAGAACTGTAAATAACAGTTTTTTTCTTTCGTTAACGAAATTGAAAGTTTGAATCTGCTATCTGTTGAAAGTTAAGAACACGATTGACTTTTATACCAATTAGCTATTACTTTTTAAAAAAATTAATATCAGTTCTTGATTTTTTTTTTTTAATTATATTTAACACTTACACTATGTGCCAAGTACTTTTTAAAGATAATATAACAAAGTCATATTAAAAAGTAGAAAAAAAAAGCTTAAAAAAATATTTATCTAAATTGAAAAAATTAAAAATTTTGAATAAAATGAGTTATATACATACAAACAATGATCAACAGTTCGCACCTACAACAATTTTTTTTTGTTTGTTACTTATTACAATTTTATGGGTAGGGGATGTCCTTGGTATGAAAAAATTTAATATCATGAAAAAAAAATTTTTTTTTGTCTTCTTTCTTGTTTTATGTCTTTTTATGTACTACTCTTTTAAATACTTTTTTACTATTATCATATAACAGTACAAATAAAGAGAAAAGTTTTTTCGTTTTTAGCACATCTTCAAAAGATTTTGTAAAAATGTGGCTATATAGTTTCACTTTGTCCGTCCGTTTGATTTCAAAAAGCTTTACATCGTTTGAAATCGAATGAAGAAATTTTAACTACAAGTAGGTTTTACAAAATTTCTTGTAAGAACATTTTTCTGGAGCCCCACCCGTTACGGAACTACATTTTTGGTAAAATTTACCATTACGGTAATGGTAAAATTTACCATTACGCAAAACTCAATTTTGCCAAATTTTTAACCCCTTACATAGTCTAAACGGTTTAAACTAGAGTCTTGAAGTTTTGAAAGAAGTTAGATCCGCAGAAATTAGTAAGAGTCGACTCACAAAGTTTTTTTTTTTGCACCCCTTGTTTTGAAGTTGTAAAGGCTCGAAATTTTTCTATTTTTAAACTCCTGTAACTTGAATACTTGTCCTTTTATAATTAGTTCTTTTAGTAATAGACAAAATTTTAAGCCCCAAAATTATGTTTTACCATGTGTCAAAGGTTTTTTTCCAAATTTAAATGTTAACATTTTTCACTATTATTCATAATTGATAATGAATTGATGAAACAACTAAATTATAATATTATCATTTATTTTTATATTTATTTTATGTGTATATAGCACTATTTAATTTTGAAAATGTGCTTTTTGAAAACCCTTGATTTTTTTTTATCACAAGAATTATTTTTATACCCATATGACTATATAGTCAAAGGGTATAATAAATTTGCCATTACGTTTGTGACGCAGAGAAGGAGGGGGAGTAGATATAGACTCAAGTATATGGATCGGATCAGCAACGAAAAATAAATCGATTTAGCTATGTATGCCCGTTAGTCCGTCCGTTTGTCCGTCCGCACGAGAACTCTAAAACTAAAGGAGCTAGGATCTTGAAATTTTGGCAAATTCGTTTTTTTTGCAATAGCCGTCATTGCTATTTAAGTCCAGCCAATTTGGACCATAGGTGCGGGTAGCTGCCATACAACTTTTTTTTATACCCGTATGACTATATAGTCAAAGGGTATAATAAATTTGCCATTACGTTTGTGACGCAGAGAAGGAGGGGGGGGGGGGGTAGATAAAGACTCAAGTGTATGAATTGGATCAGAATCGAAAAAAAAATCGATTTAGCTATGTATGTCCGTCCGTCCGCACGATAACTCAAAAACTAAAGGAGCTAGGATCTCGAAATTTTCGCAAATTCGTTTTTTTGGAATAGCCGTCATCGCTATTTAAATCCAGCCATTTTGGTCCATGAGTTCGGGTGGCTGCCGTACAACTTCTTTTTTTATATGAGTATTTCTCTGTACCTATTACAGCTACGTGTCTGAAATTTTGGCAAAAGTAGTTTAGTTTTATGGCTAAAGTTTCTGCAAAATTTGGTTGGTCTGTTGCAGTGAGTTCGAGTAGCTGCCATACAACTCCTTCTTTTATATGAGCATTACTCTATACCTATTAAAGCTGGGTGTCTGAAATTTTGCCAAAAATAGTTTAGTGTGATGGTCAAAGTTACTGCAAAATTGAGTTGGTCTACTGCAGAGGGTTCGAGTAGCTGCCATACAAACTCCTTCTTTTTTATGAGCATTATGTTTCACCTAATAAAGCTGGTATGTTTGAAATTTAGCCAAAAGTGATTAATGTTTATAATAATAATGTTATAATGGTCATATAACGGTCATACGGGTATCCCAGAGTTGACACAGTCTACTCTACTACACTCTTCCTCGTTTTATATGAGTATTACTCTGTACCTATTACAGCTGCGTGTCTGAAATTTTGCCAAAAATAGTTTAGTTTTATTGCCAAAGTTTCTGCAAAATTTGGATGGTCTACTGTAGAGGGTTCAAGTAGTTGTCATACAACTCCTTCTTTTATATGAGCATTATATTACACCTAAGGAAGCTGGGTGTCTGAAATTTTGCTAAGAATAGTTTAGTGTAATGGCCAAAGTTACAGCAAAATTTGGTTGGTCTAGTGCAGAGGATTCGAGTAGCTGCCATACAACTCCTTCTTTAATATGAATATTCCACTACACTTAATAAAGGTGTATGTTTGAACTTTTTCCAAAAGTAGTTAACCGGATGCTACAATGTATATGTTACGGTCATACGGGTATCCCAGACTTGACACAGTCTACTCTACTACACTCTTCCTCTTTTTACGTTCATTTTGTTTTCTTTACGTTCATACAGTACACATGCAACACCATATTTTAAAATCAAAATAAATATTCCAAAAAAAAATATTAAAAATTAAATAAAAATGATATTTAAATTTCATCTTTCATAATTGTTGTATATATTTATACCCGTGCATACATATATTAGATCGGGTATATTAAAATTGCTCCTCCGTTTGTAACGCATCGATCTAGATATATAGTGCCAAGGGTACGTATCGGATCAGCATCGAAAAGTAAATCGATCTAGCTACGTGTGTCTGCCCGTCCGTCCGTCCGTCCGTGTGTCAACACGATAACTCAAAAACTAAAAGGGCTAGAGTTTTGAAATCACACAAAGTCATTTTTAGACAATTTCTAGGTTCCCTATTGTTTTTGGTTAAAATCGGACCAAGGCTTCGGGGAGTTGCCATACAACTTTTTTGCACAAATATGAATTTCTTCAAAACTAATTATACTACGAGGATGAAAATTACACACGGTTAGTTTTATAATGAACCCAACACTTATATGAAGCTAGGGTGCTATACAAACTATGCCATACAAAGTTTTCAATTCAATAACTATGAATCAAATGAAGCTACGAGGTTAAAATTCAAATTCGGCACGTAAAGTAATAGGGCTAGTTACTTGGCAAACTTGGACATCACTCGGACCAACTTTTAGGGTAGGCGAATTTTTTTTCTTTGTTTTTTTTTTAAGCAAAAATTATGGGATAATGAACTGAAATTTTTTGTGTTTTTTTTATGGTTTTTTTTTTTTCTTGGTTTTTTTTTATGTTTTTTTTTCAAGCAAAAATTATGGCACAATGAGATAAATTTTTTTTAAATATTTCACTTTTTTAAATTTTCTTTGCAATATATATAATAGCTTAAGGGAAATAACTAACGGTTTATTGTATTGTATATATCATAGTGGGTATGCACGGGTATCTAAAAGTTAACAAGGACAACTATAATCTTCTTCGTTTTTATATGAAAAAAATTTATGTAAAAGTTAAATTTTTATATTTGCGATAAAATATTTTAAAGTTTCCATGAAAGGATGTTATAATCTACAATGTAGAACTATATTTTGTAAGACCGTATTATGTATATATATATATAATTATATATATATTATATATGTATCTATGTACCTTCGATCATTGCATTGAAATGGATAGAGTGTAAAAATAAAAATATATTGATATTGAAAAAAAATATTGTAAGTACCTACGCATTATTCTTTCAAAAAATATAAAATTTTTTTTTAATTTCTCTTTAAAATAAATTTGTTTTTTGTTCTTGTAATTTTACTTTTGTAAATTTGAAAGTGGTTTTTGTATAGAATAATTTAGTAGTCATTAATTATTTTAAAAAACCTTTTATTTTTTTGATAGAATATAACGTACAACTTTTTTTCATTATGCCCTAACTACATGTATGCAAAGTTTGACATCAGGAAAAATGAAAACTAAAAAAGCTTTAGGTTAAATATAGTTGTTCAATATACCAATTAATAAGTTAATTCAGAAATTTATTTTTAAATTAGTGAACTTTTTAAATTTTATAAAGTATTTATACATAATTTATTAATTAATGGTTTTTTGATTGCAAATGTTACGAATCTTATGAAACAAGAATATTTATTTTCAACCGATAGCAGCCCATTTACTATCTATACGAGTAGAATACCATCAAACATGATTATAGAAAAAAAAATAAAGATACAAAGATACGAAAATCCTACAACTCATTGGTTCAAATTAAATCCAAAATCCATAAATCCTTTTAAAACTATAAAAGCTTTTATTATTTCTATAGTACATATTAAATCAATCGAACCTTTTCTAATAAATTTATCTATTCAAATATATTAAAAATTCTTATTAATTTATCTATTAAAAATATTAAAAAACAAAAGAACCTTAAATAAATGTATTTATAAAATTTCAGTTACAAAATTACAAATTTAGAACGTGTTATATAATTCAATCAAATTTTACAAACATTCAGCAATTACTTCTCTTCAGGATAATCCATCTTTGTTGTGCTGCAGTTATTGTTGAATGATTTAGGACCTTTGATTAAGTATTTCAATTTTAAATATATTTTTAAAATTTGTTTTTTTAATTTACTTATTTTTTTTTTAGGTTATACATAATTTAATTATTCGATCGGTGGCGTAGTGGTTAGTACGTCGACCTTTAAATCAAAGGGTCTCGAGTTGAAACTCTGGTAGGATCACATTAAATAAAAATATAATTTATAATTCATATCAATAATAGCCTGTATCATAATAATATAATATCATAAAGTAATTATATACAAAGAATATTCACGTAGAACAAAAAAGTTAGACAAGTTTTTTTATTTCGTAAAATCTACTTTATCGTATTTTAGTTTAATTATAATTTAAATTTTAGTTTTTTTTTTAATTTTTGGTTTGAATGTCAATCGATGTGTGTACATTTGTATATATGTCTCTTTTTTTTTTTTTTTTTTTGTATGTAAATCATATCAATTGCTGCATCATGTGCGTACGCGGTCTGTGTGTATATTTTGATTATAAAATAAAAAAATATTATTGATAAAAAAAGAAGAATGAAATTTCTTTTTTTTGCTTTATATTTTTTTACTTGCATTATTCCAAATCTTTCAAAAAAAAATAGAAAATAGTTCCATAAATTGTCTTCTTATGTACCTATGTATTTTAAATTTTCATTAGTTTAAAATAGGTATGTAAAATTGTTTTATAATTTTTAGGTTTTTAACTACTAAAAAATTATAATGAAAAATTTTTTTTTATCTTATTGAAAATTTGTTTTATTATTTTATTATTTAATTTAGAATTTTAAAAGGGAAAAACCCGGGTAAAATATATTATGGAAAAGTATATAAATAAGCTTTCAAAATTCATATTCCATTCGGCATAAAAAACCCTTTAAGTATGTAAATACACATTATAAAACATACATATGTATGTATGTCTTTTGCGATGTATTTTGTCCTGCCGGAACAATAATCAGAAAAAGCACTAATTTCATCCAGTGCACTATTATAGTATAGCCTTCGAATGGCTATTTCATCGAATACCAATACAGCCAACCTTTCAAATAAATCTTTTTCTGAGAATATAATGCCTAACTCATTTATATTTTTGTCGTTAAGACCTATATTTAAATGTTTGATGGGGATCCATCTATTAAGGGAACTAAAATGGGGCAAATTAAGCTTTTCTCCATTTCTTCAAAAATTTACAAAAAATTTTTTGGCTTCGATACGCAATTGAAACTGCCTATTAATAATGCTACATAAAGATAAATCCTGTTTTTCTTTTTTTAATTTTTGCCTTAACTCTTTATTTTGATTTTTTAAGTAAATAATGTTTTTTTAAATTAAATTTTGTTTCTTAAAGAAAGCTAACCTTTTAAGAACTGTCGAATACTTTTTTAAATAAAAATCTGCACTTCTCTAAAATTTCAAACAATGCCTGCAAACACAGCTTTTTTCATCTGACGAAACAGTTTAAAAATTTTCAAAGAATACATTCAAATTTCTTACATTTTTGTTAGAATAGCATTTAGTGCTTAAATAATTATTATTTACTAGTATCGCCCAGTGCTCGAAATTCTATTTTTGCTTATAAATCTATGAGCTATTTTTGCTTATAAATTAACATATAAAATTTGTTTTGTGTAAATTATATTAGACTATACATTATAAAAATTATGCCAACAGTGTTGTCATTTGCTTAAAAAAAAGTTATATTTCTTCTTAATTATTAAAACGTTGTTAAGTACCGATTTTTGAGTTTTATTTCTATAGCTTAAGCAGCTTTAAAGAGAGGATAAATTGGTACAGTTAAATGAAATTAAAATTCTAAATACACATAAATATTATTCTAATAAATACATATTTCTAAACATACACATATATTTATTGAAGTCAAGAACCCAAAATTCGAGTTAACGCTATCCTTCATATATCAAACTGTACTTTTTTCTAAACATTTTAATACGATTTGAACTATGTTGTAGTACGTATTCTGTATTCTAATTTAAAAGCTCTATGAATACATAATATGTACACCAAAATTTAACATATCATAATTCATAAGTTTAGTACTTAGTATTATACTATACTAGCTAATACCCGGTGCGCGTTGCTGCGCCTCTCAATGGAGGTTTAATTGAAGTTGATGTTACTGCAAAAAGTTAACACAAAAATTACACACGGTTTACACATGTAAATTTTAAAATGTATGAAAGCAATCTTTTTAAAACGATTTTTCTAGGATTATTCTAGTAATTTTTGAAACTTTCTGTAATTCAAAGCAGCACAAACTACTTTCCAAATTTTGACGTAATTTACTTCCAAAAAATTTTTTTTCAAAAATCGTAGGGCCGACTGTTAACAGACTCAACTCCATTTTCTAGTTGCTTCACACATATAAAATTTGAGGTCAACCGGTCAAATCGTTTCTAATTTAGAGTTAAGTAACGCAAAAATCTATTAAAAGCCACTGTGCCCCAGGTTAACGGAACTACACTTTCTCTTTGGGCAAAGCAGTATTGCGCAAAATTGGACATAATTTGCTTTTCAAATCACTCAACAAAATTTTTTTGAGGCTTTCTTTTTAGCCAAAGCAATACTTCGCAAATTTTGACAATATTGCCTTCCAAAATTATTTTGACCAACCGTCGGGCCAACATGGGTTAACAAATTCTAAATCTGTTAATAGTGTCAACTCAATTCTCACAGGGGAACATGTATACAAAATTTTAAGAAAATCGGTCAAACCGTTTTTAATTTAGAGTTAAAAGTATTGAAAAAACCTATAAAAAGCTGTTGGGCCGCAATGGGTTAATGGAACTCAACAAAATTTTTTTTGGGGTTTTCTTTTAACCCAATGCAGAATTTCGTAAAATCGGACAAAATTTGGCCCCAACATTTTTTTTTGACCACCCGTCGGCCCGACATGGGTCAACAAATTCCAAAACTGTCAATTGTGTCTACTCAATTCTCAAAGAGCATCACATATACAAAATTTGAAGTCAATCGGTCAAACCGTTTCGAATTTAGATTAAAGTATTGAAAAAACCTATAAAAAGTTGTTGGGCCACAATGGGTTAATTGACTCAACAAAAATTTTTTGTTGGGCTTTCTTTTTAGCTAAAGCACAATTTCGTAAAATCGGACAAAATTTGGACCCAAAATTTTTTTTGACCACCCGTTGGCCCAACATGGGTTAACAAATTTCAAAACTGTTAAAAGTGCCTACTCAATTCTCAAAGAGCATCACGTATACAAAATTTGAAGTCAATCGGTCAAACCGTTTTCATTTTAGAACAAAGAAGTTTAAATACTTGCAACACAGCCCCAACTTGGCGGTCCGTTAGAGCAAAATTTTTGGGCCACGATTTCTTTCCGTACCCAAAAACCCCTATATACAAATTTTCATGAAAATCGGCTGGGCAGTTTAGGAGTCTATTCGCTACAAACAAACAAACAAACAAATAAACAAACTTTCGCTTTTATATATATAGATTGAAGCTGCCAGAAGTATAAAATAATAGTCAAGTTGACCAAAGTCTTTTTTTAAATCTCAATCTTAAGACTTATAGCAAAAAAAAAGATTTTCAATAAATCAAATACTACATTTTTTCTACCCTTTTTCCATTTTTAAAAAAATGATTCTGAATTCCTTAGTTTACTTTATACCTTTTTGTCTAGTTTATTTATTTAATATTTCCTAAGTTTTTTATTGACAAAAATATGTTTCTATACATAGTCATGAGCCATGACTCAAAGGTTTCTTAAAACAAATAAATATTATTGCTTTCATTCCTTTACGAGGAGTAAACTCTTTTCTACTCTCAACTATTGCCAGCTACTCCAGCTCTTGTAAAAGAGTATATGACAGAGTAGATAAATAATTTCCGGCAGATGGCTTTAATTAAAATTCTCTTAAATAGGTTATGTTAAATCATATTTTTTATTTGATAACCAATAAGCACTTACCCCCTTCCATCTTAAAAAATATTCTTTATTTTTATATCAGCATTAAACCTTAATTTTTTCACTTTATTAATATTTAAATAATATTAAATATAATTAACTTCTCAAATGACAGGTAGTTTTAAAATTTCAAATATATATATATATGACAATTAATCTGACAATTATGTACTCCTGAAACAAAATTTAGCGTTCCATTTACAAACTACGCCTATCTAATCTTCATGTACACTTTTTTATATATAAAATTCGTTCGTTTTGTCAAAGTAAAATAATAGTTTTTTTATTATAAAAAAACATTATTCGATGTTGAAAATGTGAAATAAACTTTCAATTATTAGAATGAAATCAAAACATACGACGTACAATTTTTATACGGCAGTACTTCAATATGTCTGTCTACATATCCCGGTAAATCGATACGCGCGTACAGTATTTAATTTATCAAAAAATATTTATTTGAGTGTTTTAATTTAGTACCTACAAAAAATATTTTTAATTTCATAATATAGGTATTTTGAATATAAGATACTTTTTAATAAAACTTATTTTAAAAAAATATTATTTTAAAATATTTTATTTTTAAAATTTAATCGTAGCAACATAAGAAAAAACAATTACAATATTTTTATACGCTTTGACAATTTTTAAATTTTAAAACTCTGAGGTACAGTACGTCGCGTAAGCTTTCATGTAAATTTTTTTACGAACCTAACTAATTATTTCAAAATTTTTTGACAGAAACTGAACGCCGTACATGCTGATTTTGGTTGATCCATAAAGAACAAATCATTTTTCTTAAGAAATATTATTTCTTTTTATGTTTCTGCAAACATATTATATGTATGTTTTAATAAACAAATATTTTACAAAAATATTATTTCAAATTTTCTATTTTTATTTTTCGCTTTGTCAATTTTTAAATCCGAGGTACCAGTTGTTCGAGTATTTCGTTTGCTCACATGTAAATTCATGTACCTAACTATTTATTTCAAAATTTTCTAGAAATTTCCAGATGTTATAAACCGTACTCGTTGATTTTGGTTAGGCCCTAAGTAACAAATCATTTAAATTACAAATTATGTTTTTAAGAAAGATTATTAGTTTATTTTTTTTTTTTAATTTTTTGTAAATATATATATTTTTTAATATCATTACTCACAAACGTAATGGCAACTACAGATTAAGTCGGTTTTTTATTGTACAAAAAACTTAACAAAAAGCAACAACAATTTACGATTTACAAAAAAATTTATTATAATAAATTGAGCGCAATATACAGTGCTTTTCGGTTATAACGACCATGATGGGACGGAAAATATTCGTCGTAATAAAGGAATTCCGTTTTAAAAGAATGCTGTGAATTTTGAAAAATTAGTATAAGACTTGAACATTGTAGAATGTCCTGATTCTAGAATGGACACTTCGAACTCATTTTATTTGATGTGTCAGCCTATGTATAGTGCTTTTTCTTCTATTAAAATTTTTTTTTGTATTTTTTATGCGTTATTGTGATTTTTTTTTATATTCAAAACTAAATTAACAACACCTAATTAATCGCTAAGCAACATAATTAGATATAATAAGTTCAAATAAAAGAAATGTCAAGGTAATAAAAAACTTCCATTTTTAGGTAAAATTTAATTCTTTGGCAAAAAGTGTAAAGTTTATTACAATTAAAATTGAACCGATTTCGTTATAAATGAAAACTACTGTATAAACCAAATGTATTGCTTTCATTTCGAACAGAACTCATTTTTTTTTCATTTTGTAAGATAAAAAAAAAACAAAAACAAAAAAAAAATTTTTAAAAATTTAAATCTCCTTGTTCAATGAACATTTGAACTAAAAAAAAAAGAAAGATATACATAAGTCGGCGCCTATAATATTTTAATTTAGATTTAGCTGAGAGTTACAACCGAAAATTAATTACATTTACACAGAAAGTCGGCGCATAATATTAGAGTCCTAAGCCTCAACTTTTAACCTCGTGACCGTTAAATTCAAAATTACGTTAGATTAAAGACGGGTTTTCACCTGAAAAAACGCAATATTCTATAAAATAAATATCATTGTCCTATGAAAACAAAAAAAACCTTTCTTTTGGTTGTTGTTTCATAAAAATTGGTCAAATAGTTTTTCCTAAAAGGGATGTTTATATTTGTATGGGAAAAAATAAGCCGATTAAATATTATGATTTATTTTCAAAGGTTCTCTGTATTATAAAAAAAAGAATTCGTCCAAACTGTATAAAGAAATACATATATGCAAAATACACAAATGCACATACATACATCGATTAACATACAAATAAAAACAACAACAATATAAATATTAAATAAAATTTTTTAAAAAGAAATAGTCCAACTTGATGAGGAAATATAAGCAATTGTACATACATCGATTGACAAACAAACAAAATAAAAAGAAAAATAAAAATAAAGCAAACAAATAATCTTAATTTAATTTTACTATGTACTCGTATACCAAAAATGCGGTCATCTTTTTACTATAATGAGGTGATTTGAAATACGATAGTGGTGTGATTTCAAATCAATAAAATTGACTAACATTTTTTGTTCTAGATGAATTTTTTATATATATGATTTCTTTATGATAATATATACCAGCCACATCTGAAAGGCAAAGGTTGATTTAATTTATAGATTTATTGGAGTCCATTTAATTTTCCCTTTAATATGACCTGATTCGGGTTACAGGCATGAAAAAGGTTAATTTCAGATTACAATCACTATTCTGCTGTTATCTGTGACACTAATTTTCATTAAAACTCCTGTTAGTCAAAAGAAATATTAATTTATGATATGTTTATATAATTTGATGTTTTTTAAAATAAAATAAGAACATTAATGGTTTGATTAGCTTTTGTCACATAATTAAGCAATTCAAATTTTTAAAAAATGCAAATACTTTAAATTCCCAGTATATGTACCTATTAGAAAGACTTATAAATGTAAACCATGCTATAAATATGTTTCTAAAATACAATGATCAATTTAACACTTTATATTATATACATTTAAATTTAAAAATAAATTTTACATACATGTACAAGTACAAGTAGCCTTTAATAGGCAGTGAAGACATTTAAGTGTCGTACGCAATTACATAACTATACATACAAGTATATTGTAATTATTATCGTACTTATTGATAACATTAGCGTTCAACACCTCTTACCATGAAATACGAAATGAGACTTCACCTGTTATCTGTGACACTAATATAAGTTGAAATTCAAAGTAATTTTTAGGGAATATTAACTTATAATAAAATATATATATATCATATTTTATTTTCATGATATTCGGCTGAGCAGTTTAGAAGTCTATTCGTAAAACTTTTTTTCATTATGCCGTAACTATATGTATAAAAATGCCCTAACTATATGTATACATACAAACAAACCAACAAGTTTTCGCTTTTATATATATAGATGTAGTAATTTAACAGATTCAAAAATGTTACACATGCAATAAAGGTCCTATGACAAATATAAAAATTTTTATATAATTTGTATAAAAAAAATAAATATAAAAATAAATTCTATAAAGTTAAGTTTGAAAAGAATATAAGTATCATACACAATTTTTTAATTGAATATTTTCTATGGTAATAATTCAATAAAATATATAATATAATAAAAATTACAAAAAAGAATTTTAGTCATTCATTGAAAAAGTATTTTAGTTTAAAATTTATAAAATATAATACACTAGCTGTTCACCCGTCACAGAATGACGGAAGGTCAATTGAAAGAAGAACTTTTTCTAATTAAAAACTATTTCTAATTTCATTATAGACATCATAATATTTAATCGGCTTATTTTTTCCCATACAAATATAAACATCCTTTTTTAGGACAAACTATTTTACCAATTTTAATGAAACAACAACCAAAAGAAGATTTTTTTTTGTTTTCATAGGACAATGATATTTTTTTTTTAGAATATTGCGTTTTTTCACGTGAAAACCCGTTTTTAATTTCACGTAAATTTGAATTTAACGGTCACGCTGTTAAAAGTTAAGGCTTATGACTCTAATATTATGCGCCGACTTTCTGGGTAAAAGTAATGCATTTTCGGTTGTATTCGCAGCTCAATATTATAGGTGCCGACTTATGTCTTTCTATTTTTTTTTTTTGTTTAGTTCAAATGTTCAATGAACAAGGAGATTTAAGTTTTTTTAAAATTTTTTTTTTGTTTTTGTTTTTTCTTTATCTTAAAAAGTGAACGAAAAAAATGAGTTCTGTTCAAAAAGCAATACATTTGGTTTATACAGTAGTTTTTATTTATAACGAACTCAGTTCAATTTTAATTATAATAAACTTTACACTTTTTGCTAAAAAATTAAATTTTACCTAAAAATGTAAAAAACTTACATTGATATTTCTTTTATTTAAACTTTAAATACCTAAATATGTTGCTTGGCGATTAATTAAGTCTTTTTTATTTAGTTTTGAATATAAAAAAAATCATAATAACGCATCAAAAATACAAAAAAAAATTTCAATAGAAGAAAAGGCACTACACATAGGCTTGAGGCTGACACATCAAATAAAATTCTAGCAAATTTGTTCGAAGTGTTCATTCTAGAATCATCACATTCTACAATGTTCAAGTCTTATACTAATTTTTCAAAATTCACAGCATTCTTTTAAAACGACATTCGTTTATTACGACAATTATTTTCCGTCCCATCATGGTCGTTATAACCGAAAAGTACTGTATTTTGTTTTTGTTTGCAACTTATTATAATACAGTTATAAAAAAAAAAATTTTTTGTAAATCATAAATTGTTGTTGCTTTTTGTTAAGTGACTTCTGAAATATATTCTACGTTTGAGAGTCATGATATTAAAATATATAAATATTTGCAAAACAGTTAAAAAAAAAACAAATAATCTTTCTTAAAAAAATAATTTGTAATTTAAATGATTTGTTACTTAGGGCCTAACCAACGCGTACTGTGTATAATTTCTGGAAATTTCTAGAAAATTTTAAAATAAATAGTTAGATACATGAATTTACATGTGAGCAATCGAAATACGCGACGTACTGGTACCTAGGATTTACAAAATGACAAAACGAAAAATAAAAATAGAAACTTTAAAATAATATCTTTGTAAAATATTTGTTTATTAAAAAATACCTATAATATGTTTGCAGAAACTTAAAAAAAAAAAATAATATTTCTTAAGAAAAATGATTTGTTTCTTATGGATCAGCCAAAATCAGCATGTACGGCATTCAGTTTCTGTCAAAAAATTTTCAAATAATTAGTTATGTAAAAAAATTTACAGGAAAGCATACGCGACGTACTGTACCTCAGAGTTTTAAAATTTAAAAATTGACAAAGTGTATAAGAATACATATTGAAATTGTTTTTTCTTATGCTAGGTATTACTAGGTATATATTAACTGTATTATAATAATACTGCGATTAAATTTTAAAAATAAAATATTTTAAAATAACATTTTTTTTTAAATAATTTAGTTTAAAACATACAAATATTCAAATAAATTGAAAATACCTACAATACAATATGTTTGCAAAACTAAAAAAATTATCTTTCTCAAAAAAAGTTATTTATTCCTTAGGTCCTAACCTAAATAAAACCGTACAGCGTATAATTTCTGTCAAAAAATTGAGAAATAAATAGGTACATAAATTTACATTAGAGCAGCGAAAATACGCGTAACGCAATGTATAGTATCTCGGATTTTTAAAATTTACAAATATTGACAAAATGTATAAAAATATTATTATTGGATTTTCTTATATTTCTAATATTATGTTTTAAAAAACAATATTTTTTTATAGTAATTTTTATTAAAAAATGTCTTATATTCAAAATACCTATAATATGAAATTAAAAATATTTTTGTAGGTACTAAATTAAAACATTCAAATAAATATTTTTGATAAATTAAATATTGTACGCGCGTATCGATTTACCGATAATGGATATGTAGACAGACATATTGACGTATTGCCGTATAAAAATTGTACTACGTCGTATGTTTTGATTTCATTCTAATAATTGAAAAGTTTATTTCACACTTTCAACATCGAATAATGTTTTTTTATAATAAAAAAACTATTTTTAGTTTTACTTTAACAAAACGAACGAATTTTATATATCAAAAAGTGTACATAAAGATTTAGTAGCCGTAGTTTGAAAATGGAACGCTAATTTTTGTTTCAGGAGTACATAATTGTCAGATTAATTGTCATATATATATTTGACATTTTAAAACTACCTGTCATTTGAAAAAATTAAGGTTTATTACTGATATAAATATAAAGAATATTTTTTAAAATGGAAGGGGGTAAGTGCTTATTGATTATCAAATAAAAAATATGATTTAATGTAATTGAAGAGAATTTTAATTAAAGCCATCTGCAGGAAATTATTTATCTACTCTGTCATATACTCTTTTACAAGGGCTGGAGTAGCTGGAAATAGTTGAGAGTAGAAAAGAGTTTACTCCTCATAAATGAATAAAAGCAATAATATTTATTTAGTTTAAGAAACTTATGAGTCATGGCCATATATAGAAATATATTTTTGTCAATAAAAAACTTAGGAAAAATTAAATAAACAAACTAGACAAAAAGGTATAAAGTAAACTAAGAAATTCAGAATAATTTTTCGCATGTTTTCAGAACTTTAAATAGGCATATATTTGTAGTCAAAATTTACCTATGTAGCTTTTAAATTTAAAATTGAAAAAAGGGTAGGAAAAATTTATTCTTTGATTTATTGAAAAACTTTTTTTTTTGCTATAAATCTTAAGATTGAGATTTAAAAAAAGACTTCCGTCAACTTGACTATTATTTGTACTTCTGGCAGCTTCAATATAATATAATACTAAATACTAAACTTATGAATTATGATATGTTTAATTTTGTTGTACATATTATGTATTCATAGACTTTTTTAATTAGTACAATTTAATACAGAATACGTACAACATAGTTCAAATCGTACTAAAATTTTTAAAAACGAGGAAGAGTGTAGTAGAGTAGACTGTGTCAACTCTGGGATACCCGTATGACCGTTATATAAATATTATATAATTATTATTATAAACATTAATTACTTTTGGCAAAATTTCAAACATATCAGATTTATTAGGTGTAGTGTAATGCTCTTATAAAAGAAGGAGTTGTATGGCAGCTACTCGAACTCTTGGCAGTAGAGCAGCCAAATTTTGCAGTAACTTTGGCCATTTCACTAAACTATTTTTGGCAAAATTTCAGACACCCAACTTCAATAGGTATAGAGTAATGCTCATATAAAATAAGAAGTTGTATGGCAGCTACTCGAACCCTTTCCAGTAGACCAACCAAATTTTGCTGAATTTTTGGCCATAAAACTAAATTACTTTTGCCAAAATTTCAGACACGTAGCTGTAATAGGTACAGAGAAATACTCATATAAAAAAGGAAGTTGTATGGCAGCTACCCGAGCCCATGGACCAAAATGGCTGGATTTAAATAGCGATGACGGCTATTGCAAAAAAATTAATTTGCGAAAATTTCAAGGTCCTAGCTCTTTTAGTTTTTGAGTTATCGTGCGGACGGACGGACGGACAGACGGACGGACATACATAGCTAAATCGATTTTTTTTTCGATTCTGATCCGATCCATACACTTGAGTCTATATCTACCCCCCCTCCTTCTCTGCGTCACAAACGTATAGACTATATAGTCATACGGGTATAAAAATACTTTGACTATATAGTCATACGGGTATAAAAATACGGTTTGCTATATGAAGGACAGCATTAACTCGAATTTTGGGTTCTTGACTTCAATAAATATATGTATATGTTTAGAAATATGTATTTATTAGAATAATATTTATATGTATTAAGAATTTTAATTTAATTTAACTGTAACAATTTATCCTTTCTTTCAACCGGCTTAAGCTATAGAAATAAAACTCAAAAATCGGTACTTAACAATGTTTTAATAATTAAGAAAACTTATAAATTTTTTTAAGCAAATTTCAAGCGCAATAATTGTTGACAACACTGTTGGCATAATTTTTATTATGTACCTATAGTCTAATATAATTTACACAAAACGAATTTTATATGTTAACTTAAAAGCAAAAATAGCTCGAATTTCGAGCACAGTGCGATACTAGTTATGTTAAAAGTGTAGTGCATTCACTAATTCTAACACTACAATTATTACAATACCTATATAACTTCACCGTACACATACATTTAATTTATACTAATACGAACACAATACCTAATTAATATTAACGTACTTTTATAACAATTCAATAAAGATATCTAATTTCACATATACCTTAACTATATACGAACACATTAATTCTTTAGCAAAAATGCTGATTCTAAACATTTATAATTAAAACAACAATTAAAACCCGTACCATATAATATTATATATTTTTACTGTTTTTTACATTCATAAAAAGTCATTATGAATAGAAATTGCACATTGAGGGAATTTCCTTAAAAAGGTTATAGAACTGAATGTAGCACATATGTTTACCATATAATTTAATATTTGTCAATTTAAATTATATTTTTAGTTCTTAAGAAAATAGCCCATATGGCACTTTTTATTTTGAAATAATATTTTTAATAATGTAAATGTAAATACCTCTACTAAAAATAGTAGCGGGGATAAATTGTAAATATTGTATAAATACCTTTGTAAATTTTAAAGAAAATAAGAATTAAAAGTTTTAGTTCTTAGTTAACATAACTAAGAAAAACAAAAGAAATAATCTTTTAATTTGACTAGAACAGAGTCTCTAATTGGGTTCAGCCCAAAGAGAATATAACCATACACAGTGTGACATAGGGCTTATGGCTCTCAGCAATTTTGGTTAAGACTTGTACGGAATAACTACCTAATAACAACATAAATATTACATGGCGACCCGTGTCGAATAAGACGAATCAAAAGGAAGACTCTGCGCAATCAAATCAGAAAGAAGAAGCAACAATCATGGGCTGGTTTTCATCGGACTCAACAACAAATGTAGTCAACCAAGCCGCAAACTTGCATACACATGAGATCCTGAAAGAAGTAGCAACAACTATCATCGTGCTCTTAGTTGTTGCTTCAAGCAAAACTAGTTTCCACAGTACATGCCCAAAGGCCTCTACATAAATATGTAGAAAGAATAGAAAAATTAATTGCAGAAATCAATGCAATACAAATTAGTCAAAAAGGAGAAGACGATAGACAGATTATAACACCGCTTAGCGACCAATATGCAATCGGAATCTTTAAAGCTGGTCTCAATGAAAATATATCACAAACTATCCATGCAGCAAGACCTGAATCACTAGCCACCGCAATTCAAATTGCTACAGAATATGATGCTAGTAATAACAAAACAAAACAAATTTTATTTATGCAAAATAGGAACAATAATTTTAACTATAGAAACACCAACAACAATAATAATAAAAATTTCAATAACAGAAACTTCAACAGAAATTTCAACAACAACATATTCTTAAAAACAAGCTTAACTCAAAAACCTTTAGCATTTTAACTAGATACAGGAGCAGAAATTTCAATAATAAAAAATAATTGTATAGATAATCATGAACTAATTAACTCAGAAAATAAATGCAAAATAACCGGTGTAAATGAACATGTCGTATTATCATTAGGTAACATACAAACAACAATAAAAATAGAAAATTTTAACTCAAATCAAAATTTTCAAGTAGTAGACTCAGATTTTTCAATACCAACTAATGGTATATTAGGTACAGACTTCATACATAGATATTACAGCTTAATTGATTTTGATACCTTTACAATAACATTAAAAGTAAACAATACAGAAATAACCTTATACAGATAAAAGAAATTAACAAAGTCAATGATTTAATTAGAGAAAAACTAATAGAACCATCAAACAGTCCATATAATTCACCATTACTAATAGTACCAAAAAAGTCTACAGATGACACAAAAAAATGGAGATTAGTCGTGGATTATAGACAACTAAATAAGAAGATAACAGATGACAAGTTTCCACTCACTCGTTTAGACGATATTCTAGACAGTATCGGAAGAGCAAAATATTTCTCAACATTAGACCTTAGTAACTTCTTTCATCAAATCAAATTAGACAACGAGTCAAAACCATTAACAGCTTTTTCAACTAATAAAGATCACTATCAATTTACCAGACTACCTTTTGGTTTAAAAATATCTTCAAACAGTTTTCAGAGGATGTTAACCATAGCACTATCAGGCTTAAATGCAGGCGCATTCATCTATGTTGACGACATAATAATTTTTGGATGTAGTTTACATCACCATAATAAAAATTTAATTGACGTATTTACAAGACTTAGAAAATCTAATTTAAAATTAAATCCAGCTAAATGCACATTTCTACAAACCGAAGTAACATATCTCGGACATTTAATTACACAAAATGATATAAAACCTGACCCTGCTAAATATAATACAATACAAAATTATCCAACTCCTACAAATGCTGACGACACCAGAAGATTCGTAGCATTCTGCAACTACTATCGCAGATTTATAAAGAACTTTGCCGAAATAGCGAAACCACTTAACAACTTATCTAAAAAGAATACAACTTTTGTTTGGACTTCAGAATGTGAAGAAGCATTTAAAACACTAAAAGAAAAGCTAATAAAACCACCAGTTTTAAAATTCCCGAACTTTGATGAAGAATTCATAATAACAACTGAAGCATCTAATTTTGCATTAGGCCCCGTTTTGTCACATGGAGAAATAGAAAGCGACCGGCCAATCGCTTACGCTAGTCGATCTTTGAACAAACATGAACTAAACAAACCAATAATCGAGAAAGAATTATTAGACATGCACTGGCAATAACATATTTTAGACCCTATGTATATGGCACTAAATTCACGATTGTTACAGATCACAGTCCGTTAGTCAGTTTATTTAAACACAAAAATCCTTCATCTAAAATGATAAGAATAATACTAGAATTAGCCGATTATGATTTTAAGATAACATATAAACAAGGTAAAATTAATACAAACGCAGACGCACTATCTCTTATAAAAATCAATTCAGAAATATTAAAACAAATGATTCCAAAAAAATAGAGTAAATATCATCACGAGAAATAAGAATAAAACATTACAAAAAACAAATAATAATAACAGCACTAGTACATCAACACAGAAGCCTCATGAACTTCATACGTGGCAATGTACATCCATATCTGAAACAAAAAATATACATAAAAAAAAATTTATTAACGTTAACGATTTAAAAAATATGAAAAATAAAATAAATGAAAAAGGGGATTTATGGTACCAATAAGCATAAGTGATAATCCATATCAGGACTTAGGTCGGATCTTGGAGAAACTTATCTTATCTATGAAAAATAAAAAAATAATGAAACTAGCGCCTAGTGATAATGATTCAATATTTAGAAAAATTGACATAAGAGAATTTAAAACATTGTACAATGATATTATGAATAAATTAAAAATGAATGAATTAAGAATTTTAATATATACCCCGCCTAAGAAAATTGAAGATAATGAATCAAAAAATAAAATAATAAAAGAATACCATGACTCTCAACAAGGAGGTCATACAGGAATCAAAAGAACCATCAACAGAATAAAACAACGCTATATATGGAAAAATTTAAACAAGATGGTCAAAGAATACATAAACAACTGTAAGATATGTGCAAAGAATAAAATTACAACACATAATAAAGAAAAATTTATTATAACTAATACACCATCATCTGCTTTCGAACCTATAAGCATAGACACCGTAGGACCTTTGAGAATATGTAATAACTACAGATATATATTAACAGTTCAATGCGAATTAACAAAGTACATAGAAGCTATACCAATAAAAACATTAATCACAAATATCATTTTAAGATATGATAATTTTAAAACAGTAAAAACAGACCTAGGTACTGAATTTATAAATGAAATTTTTACGAATATATGCAAAACTTTCAATATAGAACATTTATATATCAACTCAACTCCAACTCCAATCACCATGAGACACTAGGCTCAATTGAACAAAACTGTTTGAATCACAAAAAATAAACAAAAAACTTATTTAAGTTTAGAATTCAAATTTATTAATGATTATATTTTACTTAAAATTACGTCTTTAAATACAATTTTTATTTCCATAATAATTATACATTATGCAACGAAATTAGCTGACACAACAAATATTTAACTTACTTTAAAACAATTAAAATTATGAATGTAGGTCAGTACAATAACTTTAAAGGTATTTTATTAAGTTAAGTTCAATTAAATTATATTACAAAGAAATGTGCATAATAAGCAAAAATGTACGTTAAACAATTATGAAATAAACAATATTAAAATTAGTTAATATATATAAAAGTTGTTATAAAATATATTAATGTTAAGTTTATAATGTTAAACAACTTATGTTCTGCGAACATTCTCCCCCCGAAATGAATTAATAATTAAATGGATGTTCACAAGCGGTTGACGCTGTATTGCTCTGTAGGTGGTACTGCAGGTTTTGAATTGGTTTTTGCATCAATTGATATTTGTGGTGTAGATAATACAATTCGTTTATAGCGTCTAAAGAAACCATAAATGGCGAGTCCACTTATTAATAAAAGAATTATGTATGCCATTGCATAATGATGAACATCATGTGTATTTATATTTCTTGTTGCCACTATTTCATCTCTTTGTGCCTCTATTTTAGCATGTATTGATTGAATATCAGCTGAAGTTATTTCTTCCTCCAAAATTGTCAAATTGTTTGAACTTCCATTCTTGTTGTTGGTACTATTGAAATAATTTACTAAAACGTTTTGAGGTATTTCTGCTACTATCAAAAAAGATGAAGTTATGTTTCCTGTAAATCTTTGAGTAGATGCTATGAACATAGTTGAATGTGTAAGTGTACAGCCCGGTTTTAACCAAAGAATCCCATTTCCATTTAAAGCTACTTTTTCTGAATGACTACCACATGTTAAGTCAAATATATTTTTCTTATCTAACGTGTAAATCCAATGATTACTTGTATGCATTTTTATCCATCTTATGTCTATTGAAGAACCTTTTATCTTGCAGAACGATGATAATTTTGTTTCTAATGATAACAGTTCCATTTCGCAGCGACTGATATTAGATCTCAAACCATACATTGGTGAATTAAATCTGCATAGAAGGTGATCAGATTTCCAAGGTTTACATAAATTTATGTCAATCTCCTCCATAGGTGAATATCTATCTCGATGTGCATTTACTAATAGATATTTACTAGAAGTTTGTACATATATAAGCTTATTGGATTTAACTATAGGAATAGAAATAAGCTGATATATCTGATAAAACTCAGCATCTAACAATGGTAATTTTATTTCAAAAATTACGTTGTTTTCAGTAACTCGTGTTTTTACTTGCATTAAAGAATATAATGTCAAAAGTTGGTTTTGATCTTCCGGTATTTTTAAGTTGCTTGGAACATGTTCTCGTATAATTTTAAGTTGTGATTTTAATTGTTCTGGAGTTAGTAAAAGCGTGTTAATTCGTCCATGACGTGTGTCAGTTATCAATGAAAGTATTGACTGTTGCACAATGTTATTAGTAAGGCAGCTGAATTGAACATTTCGAATGATCTCTGCGCTTGCTTTTTTGTTTATATGAAAGTTCAGATTCAGACAATCTTCCACCTAAGCGGAGAAGATGACTAGAATCTAAGAACGGATTTAAACTTAATAATCTGCTTGTTTTATGTAGTGGTTTACCCTTTAAAAATTGCTCAATTTCATCATAAAAGTATTGATACTGTGTAACCTTTATTAATGTTATAAACGAATTTTCTACTTCATCAGCAGTTAATGTTCCGGCTTTGCGGTTTTTAGGACTGCATCTTAAATTTTTACAAAAACGAATACAATAAGCTACGACACGTTTTAATTTTGTTAAGGATGAATAGTTATGAAGTAAATTTTCAATCAAAGAGTTGTTTACTTCTGTTTTAACAATGTTAACTGCAAATTTGGTTTTAATCTCTAAATTAGTATTGCTTATTGGGGTTTTGGACGCCTTGAATTCATTTTGTTTTAACCATGTGGGACCTTCCCACCAAAGATTATTATTTTCTAATTTCGATGGATAAATTCCACGTGACACTAAATCAGCTGGATTACTTGATGAATTTACATGGTACCAATTTTCAGGACCAATTATAGCTTGAATTTCCGCTACGCGATTTCCAACAAATGTTTTCCAACGGTGTGGAGCCGCTTGCAACCATGATAATACAATAGTTGAGTCTGTCCAGGCAAAATTTTCAATGTTTTGTATGTCCAATGCATTCTTAACTTCTTTCATTAGTCTTGCTAATAATAAAGCTCCGCTTAATTCTAAACGTGGTAATGAAAGTTGAGATCTCAGCGGTGCTACCTTTGTTTTTGAAGCGATGAGTGTGACAGTAATATTGCCTACGGTTGTTATTGTTCTGAGATATACAACAGCACCATAGGCCTTTTCAGATGCATCAGAAAACCCATGAAGTTGGCAAATTTTGGTGTCATGTCCATAATCAATCCATCTACAGATTTCTATTTTCTTTAATAAGTGCAGTTCTTCTTTGATTTGTAGCCATTCTTTCAAAATGTTGTTAGATACTGGTTGATCCCAGTCAGTCTCTTCTAACCATATTTGTTGAAATAATAATTTAATTTTTATTATTATTGAGGCGTCAAAAACTACTCTCAATTTTGTGGTTGAACTATCGTGCTTAAAAACGGCATGATGTGGTAGGTAGTATTTACCTTCCACTGTTTCTTGAGCTGGAACCATATGACCTAATTGAATATACTCTATTATGAAATCTTTGTACATAGTTTCCAATAATTTATTCGTCTTAAATTTTCGCTCAAGTTGAAACAATCTAGCAAGTGCTAATTCTCTTGATCCCTGAATTTCGTCCATGTTAAAATGTTCACGAAACGGTAATCGCACAACATATCTTCCATCTTTTTGGCGTTGACAGGTAGATTTGAAATGAACTTCGCATTCCATTTCTTCAGCTGTTGTAGTTCTTTCAGGTAGAAGCTCTTCAGTTTCCCAAAATTTGGTTAGCTCCTGGCTTAGGTCGACTTCGCCAATAAAACAATTAATAGTATTTTCTGGTAATTCGTTTTTTATTTCACCTGATAAAATGTAGCCAAACTTGGTTTTCTGTGCTATTGGAGTACCTGGTCTTCCTTTTATGAGCTTGTTTTGTATTATTTGACTAAAAACGTCAGCTCCTAAGATTATGTCGATTCAACTTGGTTTGTAAAAGTTTGGATCTGCTAGTTCTAAGGTTTTTATATGTCCCCAATTTTTATAAGATGTTACATTTTCTGTCGGCAAATAACCAGTTAATTTTGGTAGAATTAATGCTTTGGTCACACAAGAAAATGTTGAATTTAATCTGGATTTTAAAGAAAGTTCCACAAAATTTTGCACTATACCAGATTTTGCATTTCCAATTCCAGATACAACTGCATGAACCTTGTGTTTTGGCAGCTGCAAATATTGGACCATACTTTCTGAGATTAGAGTGGCTTGAGAACCCTGATCGACAAGGGCTCTAACTTCAGTATAGGTTCCATCTAATTTTTGTACTTTTATTATTGCTGTGGGTAATATAACCTTAATCTTTGTAATATTAGTCGCACAGTGAGCGTTAATATCCATTAATTTTGTATTGTTTAGTGATTTTTTATTGAATAACTGTTTGTTATTCGTGTTTTCTTGAAATATGTGCAACAAGGTATGATGTTTTTTGTTACATACTCTACATTTTGAAAAGCTTGTGCAGTCCTTTGCAAAATGACCAGGTCGCAAACAGTTTCCACATAAATTATATTTTCTGCTAGTTGCTATTCTCTGCTGTATACTCAGTAGTTTGAACTTTTCACAGCCATAAATTTTATGTGATTCTTGACATATCACGCATAAATTAGTAATTGAACTATGGTATGATTTGATTTTCGTTTCGTTAGTGTTCGTTTCTAATGCTTCCAGACTTTGAAAACGGGTTTCTAAAAATTGAAAGAAATGCTTTGTATTTTGCACTTCTCGAGAATCAACTAATGATTGTTCATATAAACGATGAGTTTCTTTGTCCAATTTCTGAGTCAATAAGTATATTAAGATTGGATCCCAGTTTGAGGTATCAATCTCCAAATTCTGAATAGCCAATAAGCATTCCCTTGAGGTGTCATGCAGTTTTTTTATAGCTCTGCCTGATTCTTTAGTTAGTATTGGTTGATTCAGAAAAGTTTTCAATTGTGTAGATAAAAGAATCCTTGTATTATTGTACCTTTTATCTAAAATATTCCAAGCAGAGTCATAATTTTCAGCTGTAACTGGAAAATGTTTGATTAACTCTGCAGGTTCTCCAACGACGTTAGCTTTTAAATAATAAAATTTTTGAGCTTTGCCTATGTTTGTGTTATTATTAATAACTTCCATGAATAAATCTCTAAAAGATTTCCAGTCGGAGTAGCTTCCAGAAAACTTTGGTATATCAATTTTTGGTAAATTCACATTAACATCTTGATTACCTTGTAACTGCCTGGTGTTATGTGCTCGAGCAGCCGGAGCTGAAGATATATTCATTAGGTTTGTATTTAGTTCAATTACTGTGTCTTTGTAAATATTCTAGATGTATTCAAATTTGTTGTTCTCAAAATAATCAAGGCTAATAGGCTCATTTTCTATCAGACTCAAGTGATTATTCATTATTAAGTTCCAGTACTCTTCTAAAGTTTTTAAGTTAAGGTTGATGAAAGCCAAATTCGGTTCTTGCTTCATTACTTCCCTTACTTTGTTTGAAATGCGTTCTACAGCCTTTATTAGCTCAATTTGTTTATTGAGCGTCTTAGATATTTTGGTCGGTATATTACTGGCAGGAGTGTTTGATAAAGCAGCTTCCAAAATACTCGTTATTTAGGTTACTAAATTCCCCATACTTTCAAAGTCATTGTTTTTGAAATATAAATGATCCGGGTAATTTTCTTTTAATTGTTCGATGTCCTCGTTGTTTTTGATAATAGCTTGCCAGTACTCGTTTAAATTTTTTAAACGTACTTCTATATATTCCTTTGTTTTTCTTTCTACAGAATCCTTTTTGAAGTTTGTCTGTACTCTTAGAATTTTTGTATATAGCTCCTTTTGAGCGTTGATTAGCTTGTCCGTATTGCTTTGATGATATGACCTTTAATGATTTTTATGTAAATTCGTTGACTCGTTGATGAGAACGCCTTTTTTTTGTTTTTTTGTATTACTGTCTTGAAGTAAACGCCTTTAGTTGTGACTGTTTGCTTATTAACAGATACCTAGAAAAAACTTCCTGTAGACACTGGTTCTACAAGATTACCTTTTTTTTTTAATATTAATTTATCTCTATAGACACTGGTTCTATAGATATAATTGTAAACACTAGTTTTACAATTAAATTTGCATGAAAAAAGCTTAAGACACTTGTTCTAAAGTTTTTCTCTTTTTGATTCAAATTCTAAAGACACTTGTTCTATAGAATCGGGCTCGAAGGACCAATGTTTGAATCACAAAAAATAAACAAAAAACTTATTTAAGTTTAGAATTCAAATTTATTAATGATTATATTTTACTTAAAATTACGTCTTTAAATACAATTTTTATTTCCATAATAATTATACATTATGCAACGAAATTAGCTGACACAACAAATATTTAACTTACTTTAAAACAATTAAAATTATGAATGTAGGTCAGTACAATAACTTTAAAGGTATTTTATTAAGTTAAGTTCAATTAAATTATATTACAAAGAAATGTGCATAATAAGCAAAAATGTACGTTAAACAATTATGAAATAAACAATATTAAAATTAGTTAATATATATAAAAGTTGTTATAAAATATATTAATGTTAAGTTTATAATGTTAAACAACTTATGTTCTGCGAACAAAAACCATAGAGTATTAAACCAATATCTCTTATCGTTCACTCAAGACTATCAATGGGGCGAATGGGTACCTTACTTTGCATATTGTTATAACACAACACCACACACAGATACAAATTATTCACCATTTGAATTACTTAACGGAAAAATATCAAGTATACCAACAAACTTTAATACAAATACACACATACCTATACAAGACATGAACACATGAACGACTATGTACTTGAACTAAAAACTAGACTCAAATTTGCAGCCAAACAAGCAAAGAATATGTTAAATATATCAAAAATAAACAGAAAATATGTAAATGATATCAATGTAAAACCTATAAAATTTAAAATAAATGATTTAGTTCTAATAAAAACTGAAAGAAAAAATAAACTAGATAGTCCGTATGATGGACCATATAAAATAATAAAAACAAACAATGTAAATTCTATAATAAAAATAAAAAACAAACAAAAAGAAATCCACAATAATAGGTTAAAACTTTTTAAAACTAGCTAAAATCAAATATTTTATAAAACAAATTTGTTTTTTACTTATTACTTTAGAAAATTTTATTATTAAGAAAAATTTATTATTATATATACAAAAAAAAAACATTTGTAAATAAACAAAACAAATTTTTTTTTACCTAATAAGCATAAACACAAAAAAAAAAACATGTAATATATATATACAAATATTAATATAACAAAAAAAAAAGAATTTTCTTCTTTTTGTACAAAATTCTTTTTTTTCTTTTACGGTAAGGGTGTAGTGCATTTACTAATTATAACACTACAACTATTACAATACCTATATAACTTCACCGTACACATACATTTAATTTATACTAATACAATACCTAGTTAACTTCAACGTATTTTTACATTCTTTTCTCACGAACACAATACCTAATTAATATTAGCGTACTTTTATAACAATTCAATTCTAATTTCACATATACCTTAAGTATATACGAACACATTAATTCTTTAGCAAAAATGCTGATTCTAAACATTTATAATTAAAACAACAATTAACACCCGTACCATATAATATTATATATTTTTACTGTTTTTTACATTTATAAATAGTCATTATGAATAGAAATTGCACATTCAGGGAATTTCCTTAAAAAGGTTATAGAATTGAATGTAGCACATATGTTTACCATATAATTTAATATTATTGTCAGTAGATAGGCTATGTCACTCCGAGCACAAAAATCCCATGTATTTTAAAGGGGGCAAAATTCAGATATTTTCCAGTGTGGCCGTTGTAGCTAAACTTTGCGGTAAATGCTAATGTACTAAACTGCAAAGCTTTTTCCATTGTAAATTATACTACCATGAAATGAAAAAGCTTTTTCTAGAAAGATTACATATCCATACATACACTTTATCATAAGAGCAGTACAGAGAAAAAAATGCTAAAGAAAAAACCCCTATATAAACTAAATAACAACAAAAAGAAAAAAAAAAGAATTAAAAATATAAATTAAACCTATGCAGATTTTTTTACAGCTTTTTCTTGAACGATTTAATGTAGACTATAACATTTCGCATGTAGAGTAGATTTACTACAATTAAAAATATAAATTAAACCTATGCAGATTTTTTTTACAGCTTTTTCTTGAACGATTTGATGTAAACTATTACATTTCGCATGTAGAGTAGATTTACTACATTAAAAACATTATTTGTAGCTTAAAAATTAATCAGAGTTTTACCAGAAATTATATATAAATTCTAGTTTTATTAATTAAGAACATTAATGAATTATGAAAAGAAAATTTATTGATGTATAATAATTGTATAGATATACATACATAGTTATATAAACTCAATATAGTGCTATTATAAGTTTTTGATTTATGTTAATAAAGTTTTTGTGATAAGAAAATGTAATTATATTAGTTAAAAAAAAAAAAAAAAAAAAATAAAAATAAATGTACTAAATCTACTCTACATTTTTCTACGTATCATAAACAATATTATTGCGCTTTCAATTTGCCGCCGGCAAAACATACATTTTATATTTGTTAAAAAGAAAAAAACTATTGATTATAATGGATCATGTAGCTTTTTCAATCTCAAATTTTTTGATTATTTTTGTTTTTGCTTTAAACTTTTATCACGGTAGATGTAATACAAAATGCAGGAAATGTAATAAAAATTAAATAGATATTAATGCATAAGTGACTGTTACCTAAAATTGAAACGCATATTAATTAGAAATGTAAATATAATCGTATTTATGAGCCTGTTATAAAATTTTTCATACAATATACTTAAGCTAAATGGTTTAAGCACTTAAAAAATACATACAGAAATAATCATAATATAAAACAGAAAAAAAAACAATGTATAAAAGGTTTAACAAATTAATTCCTGCTCTTACACATGCGCATTATATTCATTCTTAATACAGGCAACTAATTATTTCAAAACCACCTTTAACAAAATCTCTCTTCTCTATTTTTGCGCATACACATTGCATTGCACATTATTATTATCATGCACTTATTTTTGTATTTACAAACAAGTTACTACTTAGATAGGCTATGTCACTCCGAGCACAAAAATCCCATGTATTTTAAAGGGGGCAAAATTCAGATATTTTCCAGTGTGGCCGTTGTAGCTAAACTTTGCGGTAAATGCTAATGTACTAAACTGCAAAGCTTTTTCCATTGTAAATTATACTACCATGAAATGAAAAAGCTTTTTCTAGAAAGATTACATATCCATACATACACTTTATCATAAGAGCAGTACAGAGAAAAAAATGCTAAAGAAAAACTCCCATATAAACTAAATAACAACAAAAAGGAAAAAACAAAAAAAAATAAAAAAAAAAAACAAAAAATTTAAAAATATAAATCAAACCTATGCAGATTTTTTTTACAGCTTTTTCTTGAACGATTTAATGTAAACTATTACATTTCGCATGTAGAGTAGATTTACTACATTAAAAACATTATTTGTAGCTTAAAAATGAATCAGAGTTTTACCAGAAATTATATATAAATCCTAGTTTTATTAATTAAGATCATTTATGAATTATGAAAAGAAAATTTATTGATGTATAATAATTGTATAGATATACATACATAGTTATATTAACTCAATATAGTGCTATTATAAGTTTTTGATTTATGTTAATAAAGTTTTTGTGATAAGAAATTATAATTAATGGTTAAAAAAAAAAAAAAAAAAAAAAAAAATAAATAAATAAGTGTACTAAATCTACTCTACATTTTTCTACGTATCATAACCAATATAATTGTGCTTTCAATTTGCCGCCGGGAAAACATACATTTTATATTTGTTAAAAAGAAAAAAACTATTGATTATAATGGATCATGTAGCTTTTTTAATCTCAAATTTTTTGATTATTTTTGTTTTTGCTTTAAACTTTTATCACGGTAGATGTAATACAAAATGCAGGAAATGTAATAAAAATTAAATAGATATTGATGCATAAGTGACTGTTACCTAAAATTGAAACGCATATTAATTAGAAATGTAAATATAATCGTATTTGTGAGCCTCTTATAAAATTTTTCATACAATATACTTAAGCTAAATGGTTTAAGCACTTAAAAAATACAGAAATAATCATAATATAAAACAGAAAAAAAATATGTATAAAAGGTTTAACAAATTAATTCCTGCTCTTACGCATGCGCATTATATTCATTCTTAATACAGGCAACTAACTATTTCAAAACCACCTTTAACAAAATCTCTCTTCTCTATTTTTGCGCATACACATTGCATTGCACATTATTATTATCATGCACTTATTTTTGTATTTACAAACAAGTTACTACTTTGTATGTCAGATTTTTTCGTAATAAATAAAGAGAATGAACAAAAAAAATCATAAAATGTGAAACGTGTCTCCCTAAGTAAATGAATTGAATATGATTGTTAAAATACAATTTATGATATAAAATATAAAGCTTTTGGTATCTGAAAAATGAGATACATAGTTGTTTTAATAATTTACATTAAGAGCAAAATAAATGAGAAATAAAAATCCAAAATCAACTTTGTTATCGGTGCTGAGGTATCTATAATGATAAGCTGCAACTTATGTATTTAGTCTACCTTGTTTCTTCTATTTTAGATGCTCGAATATGTTCTGATTAAAACAAAAAAGAAAGGAAAGTAGAAATAAATATTGTACTAAATTTTGCTACTAAATTTTCTGATCGGCACAAAAATAAATTATTGGAGAGCATTACTGAAAAATTGAAGTATGTAGATTTAATGATAGGAGTAGATTTAAAAATAATAGTAGAACGGAGTAGAATTTCAATAATTTTATAAAGACATTTTCTAGAGCTTTAAAAAAAAAAAAACATATATATATGTATATATGTACATTGTCTAGATTTCAAGAGATTTTAAATTTATTTGAATTAAACAAATTGCTAATCTTGTTTACATTGTTTTTTAAAGCTGAAAAATAAAAGTGTGAAATGATATCCAGTGTTGCCACTTCAAAATTTTAATTTTGCATTGATACATGTAATTTCACAATTCTTGTTCTTCTTTATGCTTCTATATTGATACTCTCATTTCTGATCAAGTCATGTTAAAAAATAGAAAATCATGCAAGTCATGTTAGTAGTAAATAGTAATATATAGTTCAAAATAGTAATATGCAATGGCAGCATTGAAAAATACATAATTAACATAAAAAATTGAGAATGTGTGAATGAGAGAAGAAACTGTTATTTATTTGATAAACTAACGGAAAAAAATTCAGTTCTCTTAGAACCTTAGTCGTGACAAGTGTTGAACGCATAAAAAAAAAAAATAATTAAATTTGATTGTGAAAATTTGAAAAATTAATTATAATCTTGTAAAAAAGGAAACTTAAAAAATAGTTCCATTATCTTATTAGCAAAAAAAAAAAAAAATTTATCTATAACAAAAATTTGCTTATACAAATAAATCTACATATTAAAACAAAAAAACAAATCAAAACAATAATTAATATGGAAAACAGTAGCAGTGAAATTAATGTTAAAGATATGATTAAAGATGTTCAAAAAAATTTTCGAAAAATATATAGACGATGCGACTTTAATCGAAAATGGCATTAAAGAATGTTCCAGATATCTTCGAGTTTTGTGTGCCCAACTCAAAATCGCAAAAACTGTAGCTAAAAAACAGCATTTTGGGAATGCTATTCATGTTTTGCAAAGCTACAGAACTAAAATGAAATTATTAAGCCTAAGGGGAGGAAGACATAGCTCGTCAAAGTTATCTAATAATTTTGTTAAATGGGAAAATGTACAATCATGCTTCAAGGGACGCATGAGAACGGGAATTATCATTAACCTTAAACATAAAGAACCAGAAAGTTTTTTAAATGATTGTAAAAAGTTGTTTAAAACACGTATTAATAACGCACTCAAAAGAGATGACGCTATTAAAGTAAATGCAATTTTTTGTGCGGAGTTCATAAAAGCTAGTGGAAATGATGAAATATATGAAATAAAGAATTTGAAAACCAAAAATGAACCTGTGTATAAAAACACTGACATCAATGCACTATTTTTAGAACATATTAGAGAAAAACTGCTTAAAAAATTGAAAGAATTCCAAGAAAAAGACAGTGGCTGGGCATTATCGGCTGTTCTTCATTTGGTTGTTAATATTAACAAATTTTCACCTATGTTGGGGTCATCTTATGTAGAACTTCCTTCAGAAATCAAGAAGAAAGAAGCTTGTATAAATGTAAAGAATAATGATAATGCTTGTTTTGCTTGGGCGATAACATCAGCGTTATATCCTGTAACTAAAAACCCGCAACGTGTAGGAAAATATCCAGACTACTCAACATTATTAAATTTTAGTGGAATTCAATTTCCTGTAAAACTTTGTCATATTCATAAATTTGAAAAACAAAACGAAGTTTCGGTAAATGTATATGGCCTCAAAAAATTGGGAAAAAATTATGTAGTTATTCCTAACTACTTAACTGAGAATAAAAAAACAAAGCATACTAATCTTTTAATGATACAAAACAAATATTATGATGAATATGACGAACAAGATGAATCCAATGAAGATGAGGAAATGTATGAACCCACTAAATATCATTATGTTTGGATTAAAAGTTTATCTCGCTTAATATCATCGCAACTAGCCAAAAACCGACATCAAAAATATTTTTGTGATAGATGCCTTCATTATTTCTGGACTGAAGAAAAGTTGAATACACATATGGAAGACTGTAAACTATACAATAGCTGCAGAATAAGATTACCAACGCAAAAGGAAAAAAATTTGCAATTTAAAAATTATAAAAATAAAATTAATGCTCCGTTTGTAATATACGCGGATTTGGAATGCTTATTAGAATCAACTGAAACAAAAAATAAGTATCAAATTCATAAACCTTGTAGTGTAGGATATTACGTTAAAAGCTCATATGACCCCAAGCTATCTTTTTATAAGAGCTATCGGGATGAAAACTGTATTGAATGGTTTACTAAAGAATTATTAAATTTTGCTGAGAATTTAACATCGATATTTCTTAACCCTTTACCGATGCAAAAATTGTTAAAGGATGAAAAAGCAATGTTCTTATCATCTGAAGTTTGTTATATTTGTGAAAAAGCGTTTGATGAAAATAATATTAAAGTCAGAGATCACTGTCATTTAACAGGAAAATATCGCGGTGCTGCACATAATAACTGTAACTTAAATTTCCAAGACAACCATACAGTTCCCGTCGTATTCCATAATTTAAGTGGGTATGATTCTCATTTCATAATAAAACAGTTAGCAACAGATATAGAGGGTAGAATAAATTTACTACCAGTCAATAAAGAAAAGTACATTTCATTTACAAAAATTTTAAATGATTATCCTATAAATTTCCGCTTTATTGATTCCTACAGATTCATGGCAGCCGGTTTAGATACTTTATCATCGTATTTGAATGATTTTTCTGTTTTGAAATCAGAGGTTAAATATTTAGAAACTAATCAAATAGCATTATTAACTCGAAAAGGAGTCTATCCTTACGATTACTTTGATTCTTCAGATAAATTTTCTGAAAGCTCATTACCTCCTATTGATAAGTTTTATAATAAATTAAATGAAAGTAATATTAGTGAAGAGGAATATACGCATGCAAAAAATGTGTGGGATCAGTTAGGCATAAAACATTTAGGAGAATACTCCGATCTCTATTTAAAAACTGATGTCCTTCTTTTAGCAGACGTGTTTGAACAGTTTCGCTCGAGTTGCATCAAGACATATAAACTAGATCCAGCTCATTATTACACCTTACCGGGGTATACTTGGGATGCAATGCTACTTTACACTAGAATAAATTTAGAGCTTTTAACAGATATAGATATGTTGATGTTTATTGAACGAGGCGTTCGTGGTGGTCTTAGCCAATGCTCAAAACGATATGCTAAAGCAAATAATAAATATTGTACAAACTATAACCCCTCTAAGCCATCAACATATTTAATATATGATGATATTAATAATCAATATGGTTGGGCAATGTCACAATTTCTTCCACATAGCAACTTTCAATGGGTCGATAATGTTAAAAACTTTAATGTTAATGATATAGATGCGAACTCATCAATTGGTTATATTTTGGAGGTTGACTTAGATTACCCAGATTATTTACATGACTCACATTCAGATCTACCATTTTGCGCTGAACATAAATCACCCCCCAATTCAAAACAGATAAAACTCATGGCTACTCTTTACAATAAAAAAAAATATGTAGTCCACTATCGAAATTTACAGCAAGCCTTAAAACATGGGCTTAAATTAAATAAAATTCATAGAATATTAAAATTTAATCAATCAAATTGGCTAAAGTCATATATAGACTTAAATACTAAACAGCGCACATTATCAAAAAATGTATTTGAGAAAAACTTATACAAATTGATGAATAATGCTGTGTTTGGAAAAACTATGGAGAATGTAAGAAAACATAGCATAGTTAAGCTAGTTACTAAATGGTGTGGTCGATATGGAGCAGAATCGCTAATTTCCAAACCTGAGTTTAAAGGTTCAATTATTTTTAGTGAAAACTTATCTATAATAGAATTAAACAAAACAGAGATTTATTTCAACAAACCAATATATGTTGGAATGTGTATTCTTGAACTAGCGAAAACAACTATTTATAATTTCCATTATGATTACATGCTTCAAAAATTTAATTCCAATTGTTCTATATTATATACTGATACAGATTCTTTAATTTATGAGATAGTGTGTCCAGATATATATGAAGTAATAAAAAATGATTGTCACACATATTATGATACAAGTGATTATCCCAAAGATAATATTTGGGGAATACCTCAAGTAAATATAAAAGTAGTTGGTTTAATGAAAGATGAATTGAATGGGGAAATAATGACTGAGTTTGTAGGTTTAAGATCTAAAATGTATGCTATTCGTGTAGAGAATAAAGATAAAATTAAAAAGTCTAAAGGAATAAAAAAAAGTATAATTAAAAATAGAATAACTTTTGATGATTACGTCGAATGCTTGAATACGAGCAATGAAATATCAATAAAACAAAATTTAATACAATCCCAAAAACACGAAGTTAGTAGTATAATACAAACTAAAATTGCACTTAATTCAAATGATGATAAAAGATACGTTTCAAGAAACAATTATAAAACGCTACCTTGGGGTCATTTTAATATTATGGAATTAGATTAATGAAATATGTATATTATTATTATGAAATATGTATAATATTATTGCTTTTTAAATTTAATTTATTAGCACAAAATTTTTTTAAATTTATTAATAATATTTCTAATAAACACTTTTGTTTTGGATTCGTTTTATTAACAGCTTTGTTTATTTTGTGAATCATAAATAAGTTTTTGATGCGATTTGATATTGTAGCAGCTTTCTTAAATTATTATACATATAATATATTAAATTTGTTTAATGATTATACAAACTAATTGTTATACCTATAGTATTAATTTAATAAAATATACTATAAATTAAAAACAAACATTTTTCTTTTTGTTTTCAGGATTTTTTTTATTTCAGGTTTTCTGTTTTTTTGATTTTTGTTTGTTAAAGCAAGAGTGCTATAACTCCTATTTTCTTTCAGGTCATCAGATCATCGCAAAATTGTTAAAGCTGTTTCAGCT
Source organism: Dolichopus griseipennis (assembly GCA_963082915.1). Lineage (NCBI taxonomy): Eukaryota > Metazoa > Arthropoda > Insecta > Diptera > Dolichopodidae > Dolichopus > Dolichopus griseipennis. The sequence continues at coordinate 108,765,299 of OY720441.1, forward strand.
AAATAAAAATTATTTGAACATATTAACTCATATGTTTTTATTTTTTATTTTTATGTTTACTATAGGCAAAGATAATGAATATAATTAGATGTGCACTCTCATAAAAAATTTTTTTTTTAAAAAATAAAACCCTAATATGAGTCTAATATCATCATACATTCATACACTTTTAAAAATTAAAAAAGCTTTTAAGAGAGTTAAAACTAAAAATAACTCACGTGACGGTCGATTAACTATAGCAAAGAAGATCATTTGAGAGAGAATTTTTTATTTTAATTTTTTTGGTATATGTATGCGAATACGTATACATCATAATATTTAATCGGTTTATTTTTTCCCATACAAATATAAACATCCTTTTTCTGGGTAAACTATTTGACCAATTTTAATGAAACAACAACCAAAATAAAGGTTTTTTTGTTTTCATAGGACAATGATATTTTTTTTTTAAGAACATTGCGGTTTTTCAGGTGAAAACCTGTCTTTAATTTAACGTAATTTTGAATTTAACGGTCACGCGGTTAAAAGTTGAGGCTTATGACTCTAATATTATGCGCCGACTTTCTGTGTAAATGTAATGCATTTTCGGTTGTAACTCGCAGCTAAATCTAATTCAAAAGATTATAGGCGCCGACTTATGTATATCATTTTTTTTTTGTTTAGTTTTTTTGTAAAAAAAATGAGTTCTTTTCGAAATAAAACTACTGTATAAACCAAATGTATTCCTTTCATTTCGAAAAGAACTCATTTTTTTCGTTCACTTATTAAGATAAAGAAAAAACAAAAACAAAAAAAATTTTAAAAAAATTTAAATCTCCTTGTTCATTGAATATTTGAACTAAACAAAAAAAAAGAATGATATACATAAGTCGGCGTCTATAATCTTTTGAATTAGATTTAGCTGCGAGTTACAACCGAAAATGAATTACATTTACACAGAAAGTCGGCGCATAATATTAGAGTCATAAGCCTCAACTTTTAAACGCGTGACCGTTAAATTTAAAATTACGTTAAATTAAAGACAGGTTTTCACCTGAAAAAACGCAATGTTCTTAAAAAAAAAATATCATTGTCCTATGAAAACAAAAAAACCTTTATTTTGGTTGTTGTTTCATTAAAATTGGTCAAATAGTTTACCCAGAAAAAGGATGTTTATATTTGTATGGGAAAAAATAAACCGATTAAATATTATGATGTATACGTATTCGCATACATATACCAAAAAAATTAAAATAAAAAATTCTCTCTCAAATGATCTTCTTTGCTATAGTTAATCGACCGTCACGTGAGTTATTTTTAGTTCTAACTCTCTTAAAAGCTTTTTTAATTTTTAAAAGTGTATGAATGTATGATGATATTAGACTCATATTAGGATTTTATTTTTTAAAAAAAAAATTATTTATGAGAGTGCACATCTAATTATATTCATTATCTTTGCCTATAGTAAACATAAAAATAAAAAATAACAAGTGAGGGGAAAAAACCAAGGGTTTTTAAAAAGCACATTTTTAAAATTATATACGGTTTCTTACTGAGTATTTTATCATTTATTTTTATAAAAATATATATTATGATAATATTATAATTTTGTTATTTCATTAATAATTAATTAGATAACTAATAGTGAAATACTTAGAATATAACCCCAATGCACTCAAGAAAACCTTTTAATAAGTGCAAAATATAATGTTGGAGCTTCAATGTTAACGTTTAATTTTGGAAAAACTTACAATGGTGAATAAGTTATTGTTTTATAAGAACATAAAAGTTTTAATTTTGAAGACCTAGTAGCCCTTCAATTGGGAAGGTTGCAAAATTTTTGCTTAGCAGACTTATGATGGATCTGCCCACCCCCTCCTGTCCTCACCCTTCCACTTTTTTTTGGTTCTAGGAAATCAATTTTGAACTCCAACAAAATTTGGAATTTTACCTAGAATATTATTATCAAACCAAAAATGGTTAAGACAAAGAACAATTTCTTCAATTTAAAGAGACCCTTTCAAATTTTAGAAAAACCTTTAACGTATGTTGAAACATGATGCTGCAGCTATAAATTTTGTATATTTGTAAAAAAAAATTTGAACAGGTGTTAAAGTTACAGGTGGTTGAAAATAGCAAAATTTCAATTTTCGAGCCCTTATAGCTCCTAAACAGGGGGCGTGACAAAAAAATTTTGTTAACCGACTCCTACTAATTTTGGAGGACCTAACTTCTCCCAAAATTTTAAGACCCTAGGTTGAACCGTTTAGAAGATATATGGGGCCAAAAATTTTGCAAAAGTTGAGTTTAGCTTAATGGTAAATTTTAGTACCGTATGGTAACCCTATACATTTTAGCCTTATATTTTTGTGAAGTTTATAAAACCAGCTATCTTTTGCCGTTTTCAGACTGAAAATACACTTAACAAAACTCATGTTATAATAATTTAAAAATAGGGCTTTTTCCAAATTTGAAAGGCTGTAGCTCCGTAACGGGTGGGGCTACAGAAAAAAATTCTTCTACGAAATTATTTTTTTTGTAATATCTACCCGTGGTTAAAATTTCTTTACTCTATTTCAAACGGTGTAAAAGTTTTTTGTAAACATACGGACGGACGGACAAAGTCAAAATTAAGAAAAACCGTTGACACTTATTGAAACCATCGTTTTGGAGCTTTCAATTTTGTATACAAATAAAAAAAAATTTTAACTGGTATTCAAGTTATAGGTGTTTAAAAGCTAAATTTTTAGCAAAATTTAAATTTTCGACCCCTTACAGCTCCTAAAGAGGGGGTGTGACAAAAAAATTTTGTTAACTGACTCTTACTTATTTCTAAGGATCTAACTTCTCCCAAAATTTCAAGTTTCTAGATTTAGCCGTTCCGAAGTTATGAGGGACCAAAAATTTTGTAAAACTTAGTTTTGAATAACGGTAAATTTTAGCACCGTATGGTAACCCTATACAATTGGTTTTTAAAAATTTGTAAAGCTTATAAGAATAGCTGTCTGTTACCGTTTTCGGGTTGGAAATATACCTTATAGAACTCTAATTATAACTGTTTAAATATGGGGCTTTTTTCGACTTTGTGGGGCTGTAGCTCCGTAACGGGGGGGGCTACAAAAAAAAGTTTTAACATTAAATTATTTTTATTGCAAAACCTACCCTTTTCTGATATTTTTTAGTCAATCGTAGGTAAAAAGAGACGGACGGACGGACGGACAGAGTGAAGCTATATAGGCACATTTTTACAAAATTTTTTGAAAATGTGCTAAAAACATATGAGTTAATATGTTCAAATAATTTTTATTTAGCTGAAACAGCTTTAACAATTTTGCGATGATCTGATGACCTGAAAGAAAATAGGAGTTATAGCACTCTTGCTTTAACAAACAAAAATCAAAAAAACAGAAAACCTGAAATAAAAAAAATCCTGAAAACAAAAAGAAAAATGTTTGTTTTTAATTTATAGTATATTTTATTAAATTAATACTATAGGTATAACAATTAGTTTGTATAATCATTAAACAAATTTAATATATTATATGTATAATAATTTAAGAAAGCTGCTACAATATCAAATCGCATCAAAAACTTATTTATGATTCACAAAATAAACAAAGCTGTTAATAAAACGAATCCAAATCAAAAGTGTTTATTAGAAATATTATTAATAAATTTAAAAAAATTTTGTGCTAATAAATTAAATTTAAAAAGCAATAATATTATACATATTTCATAATAGTAATATACATATTTCATTAATCTAATTCCATAATATTAAAATGACCCCAAGGTAGCGTTTTATAATTGTTTCTTGAAACGTATCTTTTATCATCATTTGAATTAAGTGCAATTTTAGTTTGTATTATACTACTAACTTCGTGTTTTTGGGATTGTATTAAATTTTGTTTTATTGATATTTCATTGCTCGTATTCAAGCATTCGACGTAATCATCAAAAGTTATTCTATTTTTAATTATACTTTTTTTTATTCCTTTAGACTTTTTAATTTTTTCTTTATTCTCTACACGAATAGCATACATTTTAGATCTTAAACCTACAAACTCAGTCATTATTTCCCCATTCAATTCATCTTTCATTAAACCAACTACTTTTATATTTACTTGAGGTATTCCCCAAATATTATCTTTGGGATAATCACTTGTATCATAATATGTGTGACAATCATTTTTTATTACTTCATATATATCTGGACACACTATCTCATAAATTAAAGAATCTGTATCAGTATATAATATAGAACAATTGGAATTAAATTTTTGAAGCATGTAATCATAATGGAAATTATAAATAGTTGTTTTCGCTAGTTCAAGAATACACATTCCAACATATATTGGTTTGTTGAAATAAATCTCTGTTTTGTTTAATTCTATTATAGATAAGTTTTCACTAAAAATAATTGAACCTTTAAACTCAGGTTTGGAAATTAGCGATTCTGCTCCATATCGACCACACCATTTAGTAACTAGCTTAACTATGCTATGTTTTCTTACATTCTCCATAGTTTTTCCAAACACAGCATTATTCATCAATTTGTATAAGTTTTTCTCAAATACATTTTTTGATAATGTGCGCTGTTTAGTATTTAAGTCTATATATGACTTTAGCCAATTTGATTGATTAAATTTTAATATTCTATGAATTTTATTTAATTTAAGCCCATGTTTTAAGGCTTGCTGTAAATTTCGATAGTGGACTACATATTTTTTTTTATTGTAAAGAGTAGCCATGAGTTTTATCTGTTTTGAATTGGGGGGTGATTTATGTTCAGCGCAAAATGGTAGATCTGAATGTGAGTCATGTAAATAATCTGGGTAATCTAAGTCAACCTCCAAAATATAACCAATTGATGAGTTCACATCTATATCATTAACATTAAAGTTTTTAACATTATCGACCCATTGAAAGTTGCTATGTGGAAGAAATTGTGACATTGCCCAACCATATTGATTATTAATATCATCATATATTAAATATGTTGATGGCTTAGAGGGGTTATAGTTTGTACAATATTTATTATTTGCTTTAGCATATCGTTTTGAGCATTGGCTAAGACCACCACGAACGCCTCGTTCAATAAACATCAACATATCTATATCTGTTAAAAGCTCTAAATTTATTCTAGTGTAAAGTAGCATTGCATCCCAAGTATACCCCGGTAGGGTGTAATAATGAGCTGGATCTAGTTTATATGTCTTGATGCAACTCGAGCGAAACTGTTCAAACACGTCTGCTAAAAGAAGGACATCAGTTTTTAAATAGAGATCGGAGTATTCTCCTAAATGTTTTATGCCTAACTGATCCCACACATTTTTTGCATGCGTATATTCCTCTTCACTAATATTACTTTCATTTAATTTATTATAAAACTTATCAATAGGAGGTAATGAGCTTTCAGAAAATTTATCTGAAGAATCAAAGTAATCGTAAGGATAGACTCCTTTTCGAGTTAATAATGCTATTTGATTAGTTTCTAAATATTTAACCTCTGATTTCAAAACAGGAAAATCATTCAAATACGATGATAAAGTATCTAAACCGGCTGCCATGAATCTGTAGGAATCAATAAAGCGGAAATTTATAGGATAATCATTTAAAATTTTTGTAAATGAAATGTACTTTTCTTTATTGACTGGTAGTAAATTTATTCTACCCTCTATATCTGTTGCTAACTGTTTTATTATGAAATGAGAATCATACCCACTTAAATTATGGAATACGACGGGAACTGTATGGTTGTATTGGAAATTTAAGTTACAGTTATTATGTGCAGCACCGCGATATTTTCCTGTTAAATGACAGTGATCTCTGACTTTAATATTATTTTCATCAAACGCTTTTTCACAAATATAACAAACTTCAGATGATAAGAACATTGTTTTTTCATCCTTTAACAATTTTTGCATCGGTAAAGGGTTAAGAAATATCGATGTTAAATTCTCAGCAAAATTTAATAATTCTTTAGTAAACCATTCAATACAGTTTTCATCCCGATAGCTCTTATAAAAAGATAGCTTGGGGTCATATGAGCTTTTAACGTAATATCCTACACTACAAGGTTTATGAATTTGATATTTATTTTTTGTTTCAGTTGATTCTAATAAGCATTCCAAATCCGCGTATATTACAAACGGAGCATTAATTTTATTTTTATAATTTTTAAATTGCAAATTTTTTTCCTTTTGCGTTGGTAATCTTATTCTGCAGCTATTGTATAGTTTACAGTCTTCCATATGTGTATTCAACTTTTCTTCAGTCAAGAAATAATGAAGGCATCTATCACAAAAATATTTTTGATGTCGGTTTTTGGCTAGTTGCGATGATAGTAAGCGAGATAAACTTTTAATCCAAACATAATGATATTTAATGGGTTCATACATTTCCTCTTCTTCATTGGATTGATCTTGTTCGTCATATTCATCATAATATTTGTTTTGTATCATTAAAAGATTAGTATGCTTTGTTTTTTTATTCTCAGTTAAGTAGTTAGGAATAACTACATAATTTTTTCCCAATTTTTTGAGGCCATATACATTTACCGAAACTTCGTTTTGTTTTTCAAATTTATGAATATGACAAAGTTTTACAGGAAATTGAATTCCACTAAAATTTAATAATGTTGAGTAGTCTGGATATTTTCCTACACGTTGCGGGTTTTTAGTTACAGGATATAACGCTGATGTTATCGCCCAAGCAAAACAAGCATTATCATTATTCTTTACATTTATACAAGCTTCTTTCTTCTTGATTTCTGAAGGAAGTTCTACATAAGATGACCCCAACATAGGTGAAAATTTGTTAATATTAACAACCAAATGAAGAACAGCCGATAATGCCCAGCCACTGTCTTTTTCTTGGAATTCTTTCAATTTTTTAAGCAGTTTTTCTCTAATATGTTCTAAAAATAGTGCATTGATGTCAGTGTTTTTATACACAGGTACATTTTTGGTGTTCAAATACTTTATTTCATATATTTCATCATTTCCACTAGCTTTTATGAACTCCGCACAAAAAATTGCATTTACTTTAATAGCGTCATCTCTTTTGAGTGCGTTATTAATACGTGTTTTAAACAACTTTTTACAATCATTTAAAAAACTTTCTGGTTCTTTATGTTTAAGGTTAATGATAATTCCCGTTCTCATGCGTCCCTTGAAGCATGATTGTACATTTTCCCATTTAACAAAATTATTAGATAACTTTGACGAGCTATGTCTTCCTCCCCTTAGGCTTAATAATTTCATTTTAGTTCTGTAGCTTTGCAAAACATGAATAGCATTCCCAAAATGCTGTTTTTTAGCTACAGTTTTTGCGATTTTGAGTTGGGCACACAAAACTCGAAGATATCTGGAACATTCTTTGATGCCATTTTCGATTAAAGTCGCATCCGTCTTTATATTTTTCGAAATTTTTTTGAACATCTTTAATCATATCTTTAACATTAATTTCACTGCTACTGTTTTCCATATTAATTATTGTTTTGATTTGTTTTTTTGTTTTAATATGTAGATTTATTTGTATAAGCAAATTTTTGTTATAGATAAATTTTTTTTTTTTTTTGCTAATAAGATAATGGAACTATTTTTTAAGTTTCCTTTTTTACAAGATTATAATTAATTTTTCAAATTTTCACAATCAAATTTAATTATTTTTTTTTTTTATGCGTTCAACACTTGTCACGACTAAGGTTCTAAGAGAACTGAATTTTTTTCCGTTAGTTTATCAAATAAATAACAGTTTCTTCTCTCATTCACACATTCTCAATTTTTTATGTTAATTATGTATTTTTCAATGCTGCCATTGCATATTACTATTTTGAACTATATATTACTATTTACTACTAACATGACTTGCATGATTTTCTATTTTTTAACATGACTTGATCAGAAATGAGAGTATCAATATAGAAGCATAAAGAAGAACAAGAATTGTGAAATTACATGTATCAATGCAAAATTAAAATTTTGAAGTGCAACACTGGATATCATTTCATACTTTTATTTTTCAGCTTTAAAAAACAATGTAAACAAGGTTAGCAATTTGTTTAATTCAAATAAATTTAAAATCTCTTGAAATCTAGACAATGTACATATATACATATATATATGTTTTTTTTTTTTCAAAGCTCTAGAAAATGTCTTTATAAAATTATTGAAATTCTACTCCGTTCTACTATTATTTTTAAATCTACTCCTATCATTAAATCTACATACTTCAATTTTTCAGTAATGCTCTCCAATAATTTATTTTTGTGCCGATCAGAAAATTTAGTAGCAAAATTTAGTACAATATTTATTTCTACTTTCCTTTCTTTTTTGTTTTAATCAGAACATATTCGAGCATCTAAAATAGAAGAAACAAGGTAGACTAAATACATAAGTTGCAGCTTATCATTATAGATACCTCAGCACCGATAACAAAGTTGATTTTGGATTTTTATTTCTCATTTATTTTGCTCTTAATGTAAATTATTAAAACAACTATGTATCTCATTTTTCAGATACCAAAAGCTTTATATTTTATATCATAAATTGTATTTTAACAATCATATTCAATTCATTTACTTAGGGAGACACGTTTCACATTTTATGATTTTTTTTGTTCATTCTCTTTATTTATTACGAAAAAATCTGACATACAAAGTAGTAACTTGTTTGTAAATACAACGAGGAAGATTATAGTTGTCCTTGTCAACTTTTAGATACCCGTGCATACCCACTATGGTGTATAAAATAAACCGTAATTTACTTCCCTTATACATTTAACTCATTACCCCATAATTTTAACGTAAAAAAAAAAAAAAAAAATTAAAAAAAAAAAAAAAATCACAAAACAAAAAACAAAATTTTCATTCATTGTCCCATAACTTTAGCTTAAAAAAAAAAAAAAAAAATAAAAAAAAAAAAAGCAAAAAAAAAAAACTTGGCCCACCCTAAAAGTCCGAAGGTCCGCGTGATGTCCAACTTTGCCAAGTAACTTGCCCTATTAATTTATCTGCCCAATTTTAATTTTAACTTTGTAGCTTCATTAGATTCAAAGTTATTGAATCGAAAACTTTGTCTTTGTATGGCAGCCCCCCGAAAATGGGGCCCTAAAATTTGAAACTTCATATAAGTGCTCGATTCATTATATAACTAACCGTGTGTAATTTTCAGCCTCGTAGTATAATTAGTTTTGAAGAAATTCATATTGGTGCAAAGAAGTTGTATGGCAGCCCCCCGAAAATGGGGCCCTAACATTTTGAAACTTCATATAAGTGCTCGATTCATTATATAACTAACCGTGTGTAATTTTCATCCACGTAGTATAAATAGTTTTGAAGAAATTCATATTGGTGCAAGGAAGTTGTATGGCAGTCCCCCGAAAATGGGGCCCTAACATTTTGAAACTTCATATAAGTGCCGGAGTCATTATAAAACTAACCGTGTGTAATTTTCATCCCCGTAGTATAAATAGTTTTGAAGAAATTCATATTGGTGCAAAAAAGTTGTATGGCAGTTCCCCGAAAATGGGGCCCTAACATTTTGAAACTTCATATAATTGCTCGATTCATTATATAACTAACCGTGTGTAATTTTCAGCCTCGTAGTATAATTAGTTTTGAAGAAATTCATATTGGTGCAAAGAAGTTGTATGGCAGCCCCCCGAAAATGGGGCCCTAACATTTTGAAACTTCATATAAGTGCCGGAGTCATTATAAAACTAACCGTGTGTAATTTTCATTCTCGTAGTATAATTACTTTTGAAGAAATTCATATTGGTGCAAAAAAGTTGTATGGCAGCTCCCCGAAGACTTGGTCCGATTTTAACCAAAACCAATAGGGAACCTAGAAATTGTCTAAAAATTACTTTGTGAAAGTTTCAGAACTCTAGCTCTTATAGTTTTTGAGTTATCGTGCTGACGGACGGACGGACGGACGGACGGACGGACGGACGGACACACATAGCTAGATCGATTCACTTTTCGATGCTGATTCGATACGTACCCTTGACACTATATCTAGCTCTTATATTTCGATGCGTTACAAACGGAGGAGTAATTTTAATATACCCGATGTTCATATATGTATGCACGGGTATAAAAATAAGTGCATGATAATAATAATGTGCAATGCAATGTGTATGCGCAAAAATAGAGAAGAGAGATTTTGTTAAAGGTGGTTTTGAAATAGTTAGTTGCCTGTATTAAGAATGAATATAATGCGCATGCGTAAGAGCAGGAATTAATTTGTTAAACCTTTTATACATATTTTTTTTCTGTTTTATATTATGATTTTTTCTGTATTTTTTAAGTGCTTAAACCATTTAGCTTAAGTATATTGTATGAAAAATTTTATAAGAGGCTCACAAATACGATTATATTTACATTTCTAATTAATATGCGTTTCAATTTTAGGTAACAGTCACTTATGCATCAATATCTATTTAATTTTTATTACATTTCCTGCATTTTGTATTACATCTACCGTGATAAAAGTTTAAAGCAAAAACAAAAATAATCAAAAAATTTGAGATTAAAAAAGCTACATGATCCATTATAATCAATAGTTTTTTTCTTTTTAACAAATATAAAATGTATGTTTTCCCGGCGGCAAATTGAAAGCGCAATAATATTGTTTATGATACGTAGAAAAATGTAGAGTAGATTTAGTACATTTATTTTTATTTTTTTTTTTTTTTTTTTTTTAACTAATATAATTACATTTTCTTATCACAAAAACTTTATTAACATAAATCAAAAACTTATAATAGCACTATATTGAGTTAATATAACTATGTATGTATATCTATACAATTATTATACATCAATAAATTTTCTTTTCATAATTCATAAATGATCTTAATTAATAAAACTAGGATTTATATATAATTTCTGGTAAAACTCTGATTCATTTTTAAGCTACAAATAATGTTTTTAATGTAGTAAATCTACTCTACATGCGAAATGTAATAGTTTACATTAAATCGTTCAAGAAAAAGCTGTAAAAAAAATCTGCATAGGTTTAATTTATATTTTTAAATTTTTTGTTTTTTTTTTTTTATTTTTTTTTGTTTTTTCCTTTTTGTTGTTATTTAGTTTATATGGGAGTTTTTCTTTAGCATTTTTTTCTCTGTACTGCTCTTATGATAAAGTGTATGTATGGATATGTAATCTTTCTAGAAAAAGCTTTTTCATTTCATGGTAGTATAATTTACAATGGAAAAAGCTTTGCAGTCTAGTACATTAGCATTTACCGCAAAGTTTAGCTACAACGGCCACACTGGAAAATATCTGAATTTTGCCCCCTTTAAAATACATGGGATTTTTGTGCTCGGAGTGACATAGCCTATCTACTATTGTCAATTAAAATTATATTTTTAGTTCTTAAGAAAATAGCCCATATGGCACTCTTTATTTTGAAAAAATATTTTTAGTAATGTAAATGTAAATACCTCTACTAAAAAAAGTAGTGGGGATAAATTATAAATATTGTAGGTATAAATACCTTTGTAAATTTTAAAGAAAATAAGAATTAAAAGTTTTAGTTCTTAGTTAACATAACTAAGAAAAACAAAAGAAATAATCTTTTAATTTGACTAGAACAGAGTCTCTAATTGGGTTCAGCCCAAAGAGAATATAACCATACACAGTGTGACATAGGGCTTATGGCTCTCAGCACTTTTGGTTAAGACTTGTACGGAATAACTACCTAATAACAACATAAATATTACAAAAGTATGTTAAATAAAATTGCAACCGTTACATTTTATATAACGCATATTATGCTTCGATTCTAGTAATAGATACACAGAAAATAAAAAAATGACACATATAATTTCTTGTTGTATCTTAAGAACTTGAAGATGAATAAGTTAGTTAGTCTACCTTTTATATGTTTCGTATTTTATAAAATGTTGGGGTCGTTAGTTCAAATCCCTTCTTAGTATAATTTTTTTTTAATTTCAATTAATATTTTTTTTTATTTAAGTGCGTACTTGCTTAAATTAAATAAATTAATAAAAGATTTTAAATTTTTTTATAGGTTTATTTTGTTTCAATAATGATATATCTATTTCTCCATTTATTAATGTTTTGTATATATATTTTTAAAAAATGTTGCTATACATTCTATATTGTTTCCTTTGTTTAGATTAAAATCGAAATACTTCTTTGTTGATAACATTCTAAAATGTAACCTTGCTAAATGATGTATCTATTATTTATATGTACGTAAAATTGTATTAAGTAAATGTTAATTTTTGAATTAAATGCATTATCAAATGCAAATTATAAATTTTATTTTGAATTTTTTTAATATACCTAATTTAGTTTAAAAAAAATTTATTTTGTTTGGCTTCTATGGTGCATTGAACTCAGGTATTGTATGCCCGAAGCCACTTGCCCAAACTTAACACCATTTTCTTCCATTTTTAACTTTTTTTAAATAGAAAAATATTTAAAAGATTATGAGGGAAAGATGCAGGGATGGGGGATAGATGAGGGAGAGTTAAGAGCGATATATGGGAGAAATGAGGGAAACTTTGAAATTACTTTGATACATTGCTTGGTTCATTTTCTTAAGCAAAGCAAGCAATGCATCAAGCAAATAATAAAACTTACTACACAAATGTTCATGTGAAGCATAGTCTTCATAATTTTTATTTACAAAATGTTTTACTATTTATTTAAAATTTCCAGAAAATCATCTGTGATTTTTAAAGCTGAAATAAATTAATTCAGAAACTAATAAATAAATTTTATTTCATCAAAAAAATTTTTTTTTATAAAAAATAAATAAAATATTTTTTGGCGTGCTTATGATAATTTTGGATATATTATTTTCTAAAATTAAACACATCCAACAAAACATTAATATTTTATTTTTTTATAATTAAACACATCCAACAAAACACATTTAATTGAATGCGTTTGTTACACCTCATTCTAGACAAATATATTAATAATAATAATAATAATATGTTTTATAGTAAAATTCTTAGCCTTTTAAGAATAAAAAAGGCTTAAAAAAGAAAGGAAATTAGAAACAACTCTCGTGTATCAAATTTGAAGATTCTCTCTTTTTTAATTTCGAAGATAAGCTTTTCAATTTTGGATGTTTTTAGGAAGCAGCCACCACTCCAATTGATTATAAATTAGGGGGACATGCAGCAAAAAGGTAAAAACACCATTGTGCTGAATTTGAAGCTTCTGCATTTGTTTTAAATTACTATCTTTATTAATTTCGAAGATATGCTTTAAGTTCTTCGGAAATGTGTGGATGATTCCCGACCCACTATTCCAATTGGTCTCCAAGGACACTAAGGAAATAGAAAGGGCCAACCTAATACCAAATTTGGAGGTGCTATCTTCATTGGTTTCAGAATTATGATCGTTTTGCCTAAATTCCATCAAAAACTTCTAGGATCCGAACCCATGGTCCGATTTCGACCGTACGCAATCCCTGCCGTAGTTTCATTACTAGTAACATACGGCACAATATTCATGAAGATAGTGTTATTAGTTGTTGAGTTATCCTTATTTTTTATATTTCTTCGTTAGCCCTTAGCCATGCCAAATGATTAAAAGGCCCAGAATCTGAACCCATGGGTTAGTTTCGTCCATAAGCAATGTTCGTCTTTCAGCACTAGTAACCTACAGTTAAAATTTCATCAAAATAACAGCATTAGTTTTTGAGTTATCGTGTCAACGGACGGATGGTCTGACAGAAATGGCTATATAGACTTAGGGGAGGTCCCGCTGACCACAAATATATCCACAGATCACAAATATATCCATTTTGCTTCACAGGTTCGAGTACCTGCCATAAAACTTCTTTTTTTATATGAGCATTTCTCTGTACCTATTAGAGCTACGTGTCTGAAATTTTGCCAGAGGTAGTTTAGTTTTATGATCAAAGTTTTTGCCAAATTTTATTGGTCTATTGCAGTGGGTTCGAGTAGCTGCGATACAACTTCTTATTTTATATTAGCATTACTACTATTTCTCATCAATACTGAAATATCAATGATGCGAATAAAATTTCCTTAAAAAGTCTTAAAACTACTTTCTTGTGTTATATTATATAAGAAACGCAAGTGTTGGCGAGACCTTTCTAGCATGTAAAAAAATATTGCGCATCAAAATTATTATAAAACAAGTAAAGAAACAGTCAGTCGGAGCAACCGACTTAGAAATACCCTAAACCTATTTGGTTCATATTTAAGAACTTATCCATAAGTCATTTTAACACCATAAAAGCTGTTATTAATTTGATCGTAAGAAATAGCTAACCAAATTAACTTTATAATACTAAAAACATTTTCTAATTACACTATCTATTAAAAAACATTACAAATTCTTACTAATTTATATATTTAAAAATATTAAAAATCAAAAAAACTTGAAATAAATGAAAATATATTTATTCCAATTCAATTACAAAATGAAAAAATTCTAATTATTAAATTTTGTGATAAAAAGATGATCAAAGCAAAATATATTTAATAATCCAAATTTTTCAAAATTGCAAATATTTTAAATGGTTAATTTATATACCTAATAGAAAAGCTTACAAACGCAAAATATGCAATAAATGTATTTCTAAAATACAATTACAAATTTAGACCTTTTCATAAAATTCATTTAAATATATATATAAATTTTACATAAATGCAGCAAGTACCTTTGAATATAGCTAAACCACTACAATTAAGTCTAAATTTCGGGTCTTTGGCTTCGAAATTAAACTCGACCACAATTCCTATTGTACTTTCATTACAAGTAACCTAGAGTTTAAATTTCGTCAAAGTAGCGGCATTATTTTTTGAGTTATGCTGTTTTAAGATATATGTTCTTTAGCCCTTGAACTTTTCAAAAGTTAGAGAGTTACTGAACCACCACTCCAATTGATACAAAATTAGAGGGACACGCAGGAAATAGTAAAGAACACCCACGTGCCAAATTTGAAGCTTCTACATTTGTTTCAAGTTACTATCTTTATTAATTTCGAAAATATGCTTTAAGGTCCTTAGAACTGAGTGGCTGGTCCCCACGCACTACTCCAGTTGGGCTCAAATTTCAAGGAGACTAAGGAGATCAAAAGCGATACTCTGATACCAAATTTGGAGGTTCTATCTTCATTGGTTACGGAATTATGCTAGTTTGGCCTAAATTCGATCAAAAAGTTCTAAGTTCCGAACCCATTGTCCAATCCTCGCCGTACGCAATCGCCGCCGTAGTTTCATTACCAATAACCTACACACAAATTTCATGAAGATAGCGTCATTAGTTGTTGAGTTATCGTGATTTTTTATATATGTTCGTTAGCCCTAAAACCGATTAAAAGGTCCAGAATCCGAACCCTTAAGCTGATTTCGTCCTTATACAGTCCGCGCGGTATTTATAGTACTAGTTAACCCTTGTACACAATTTGAACGTTCTATCTTAATTTTAAGTTACTCTTTTTAGTAATTTCGATTATATGCTTTTAAAACTTTGGAGGTCTAAGAGGGCTACTCAACCACCACTCCAATAGATCCCAAATCAGGAGGACACGCAAGAGATAGTAAGGAACACCTTATGCCAAATTTGAAGCTTCTACATTTTTTTCAATTTGTATCTTTATTAATTTTAAAGATATGCTTTAAGGTCTTCGGAAATGTGTGGCTGGTCCCCGACCCACTACTCCAATGGGGCCCAAATTTCCAAGACACTTAGGAAATAGGAAGGAAGACCCTGATACTAAATTTGGATGTTCTATCTTCATTGGTTTTGGAATTATGCTCGTTTGGCCTAAATTCGATCAAAAAGTTCTAGGTTCCGAACCCATGGTCCAATCCCGAACTTACGCAATCCCCAAAGTAGTTTCATTACTAGTAACCAACAGCACAAACTTGATGAAGATAGCGTCATTAGTTGTTGAGTTATCATGATTTTTTATATATGTTCGTTAGCCCTTGGACCGATTAAAAGGTCCAGAATCCGAACTCATGGACCGATTTCGCCCATATGCAATCCCCGCCGTACTTTCAGTCCTAGTAACCTACAGTTAAAATTACATCAAGATAGCTCCATTATTTTTTGAGTTATCGTGCCTACGGACGGACGGACGGACATGGCTATATCGACTCAGGAGATCACGCTGATCACAAATATATATACTTTTCCATATCTAGCTCGCTTCCTTTAGGTGGTTACAAACACCATACCAAAGTTAATATACCCCTTTACCTATTCTATAGGTGTAGGGTATAACGACGAAGAGTGTAGTAGAGTAGACTCTGTCAACTCTGGGATACCCGTATGACCCTAACATATACATTATATCATCCGGTTAATTACTTTTGGCAAAATTTCAAACATACAGCTTTATCAAGTTTAGTGGTATACTCATATAAAAGAAGGAGTTGTATGGCACCTACTACAAACCTCTGCAATAGACCAACCAAATTTTGCTGTAACTTTGGCCATTACAATAATCTGTTTTTGGCAAAATTGCAGACACCCAGCTTCATTAAATCGAGAGTAATGCTCATATAAAATAAGAAGTTGTATGGCAGCTACTCAAACCCACTGCAGTAGACCAACCAAATTTTGCAGAAACTTTGGCCATAAAATTAAACTACTTTTGGCAAAATTTCAGACACGCAGCTCTAACAGGTACAGAGTAATACTCATATAAAAAAAGGAGTTGTATGGCAGCTATCCAAACCCACGGACCAAAATGGCTGGATTTAAATAGCGATGACGGCTATTGCAAAAAAATGAATTTGCGAAAATTTCAAGATCCTAGCTTCTTTAGTTTTTGAGTTATCGTGCGGACGGACGGACGGACGGACGGACATACATAGCTAAATCGATTTTTTTTTCGATTCTGATCCGATCCATACACATGAGTCTATATCTACCCCCCCTCCTTCTTTGCGTCACAAACGTAATGGTAAATTTATTATACCCTTTGACTATATAGTCATACGGGCATAAATATTTCACACAATAAATAATAATGGCAATACTCATACCTTTAAATTTATTATTATCAGTCCCTTACACGATGGACCTGTTTTGTTGTTATGCAGCCGTTACACGATGTTTTCAACTTAGTACGCGTCTTTGCGAAGGTTGCATTACACGTAAAATTATCAAATTTTTATTTTTTCTTTTTCATTCAAATTTTAGAAAAAGGAGAATATAAAATTCAATATTGTAAATGTACATATCTGCACATTCGGAACAAGATATAAACCGATTTTTTCTGAAATAGTGGCAAACAGAAAAGAGAACCAAAACGTTTAATTTGAGTTATGATTTAGTATAGAATAGTTTAACAGGCTGTCAATGTCTTTTTTTGTGTAAGAGGAAAGTACAATTTTATTTAAATTTGCTCACATTTGGTAAGATTATAGTCTTACACAAAAAAAAAACATACCATTATATAATTTATTAGTAATTTTAATAATAAACATAAACTTGACAGTTGCGAATTAAAAACAATTTTTTTTCTATTTTTTAACTGAAATAAAGTTAACAATTGCCTTGATAGTTTGAATGTTTTGAAATACAAATATAGCAGTTCCAAATTTTGACGTTTTATAAAATGATATCTTCATAATATGATTTCAAATGTAAGTAAATTTAAGTACAGTTGTACTTTTGTCTTATACAGAAAAAAATATTAACATCTACCGCTACAAGAATAGTGCAACGTGCAATGAAATTTTCTATTGAAAGAATTGTATTGTGTAGCTAATTTCAATTGTCATTTAAGTGTTTACATTTTATTTTACTAAGTTAGTGTTTGTTTACAAGATTTTCTGATACTTTTTGAAATTGAAGCATTTTTTATATTATTAAAAATATAAACTGATTAAAAAATAAAAAATATAATATTAAAAAAAAACATACGCATTTATTTGATTAATTTTAAAAATTTTAATAATATTTTAAGTAAAAAATAATAAGGATAGAAATAGAATTATATAAATGATTTTGATACCATAGAAATTTCCCATTGTGGCCATAATTTAAATAAATTTAATAAAATAAAAATATATCAAAAGTCATTCAAAATCAAACGTCATTTAATTTTGCTGCAAATTGTTCAGTACAACAATTTAGCGCTAGATGTTACAGTATAGTATTCAGTGTAGTGTATACTTCATTCTGAACGCGACTATTGCTTAAATTTTTTAAAGATTTTTTACATCAAATAAAGTGTACAATACAAAAATATATTATCGGATTAGGAAACATAACTTACACTTAAACATAAATATTTTAGCGAGACTTAGCTATTTCACATCACAATTCATTTTCATACAATGTAATTCGATCGTCAATTGAATTGATAGAACAACAACAGATATGTATTTGAAATAGAATATAGAGGCAAATATAAAAAAAAAACTAGGAAGATTATAGTTGCCCTTGTCAACTTTTCGATATCCGTGCGTACCCCCTGTTATGTATTAAATAAATAAGAATTTCATACATTGCAATTGAACTTTTGACAAAAAATTCAAAATAGTTGTTTTTTTTTATATTTAATTACAAAAAAAATTAATAAAAAAAAGATGAATTTAAAAACAAGTAAAGAAACAGTCAGTTGGTGCAACCGACTTAGAAATATCCTACACCTATTTGGTTCAAATTTAACGACATATCCATAAGTCATTTTTACACCACAAAAGCTGTTATTAATTGATCGTAAGACATAGCTAACTAAATTAACTTTATAATACTAAAAACATTTTCTAATTACTTTTCTAATTTATTTACAAATTTTTACTAATTTATCTATTTAAAAATATTAAAAAACATAAAAACTTAAAATAAATGAAAATATATTTATTTAAATTCAATTACTAAAATTACTACAATTTCCTAAAATTCAAAAACTTGAATTATTAAATTTTGTGATAAAAAGCTAATCCAAGCATAATATATTTAATAATTAAAATTTTTCAAAATTGCAATTATTTTAAATTGATAGTTTATGTACCTATTAGAAAAGCTTATAAACGCAAAATATGCAATAAATGTATTTCTAAAATATAAATAATTACATTTTAGAACTTTTCATATAGTTCATTCAAATTTTACATAAATGCAGCAAGTACCTTTGAATATAGCTTAAGTATTGTACACGATGTCTTAATTATATATCACCTATGGTTTTTAATTTATAAAATATTACACTAAATATGTTTTATGGTAAAATTCTTAGCCTTTTAAAAATATAAAAGTGTTAGATAAAAACGGAAATAGGAAAGAACCCTCGTGTATCAAATTTAAAGTTTCTATCTGCATGAATTTCGAAGATAAGCTTTTTAATTTAGGGTTTTCTTAGGAGGCATCTGAACCACGACTACAATCAAGTCTAAATTTCGGGGACAAATAGGAAATAGGAAACATATTCTTTGGCTTTGTAATTATGCTCGTTTGGCCTCAGATCGATCAAAAGCTTCTAGAATCCGAACTCATTGTTCGAACTCGACCAGAACCAATTCCCATGGTACTTGCATTACTAGTAACCTAGAGTTTAAATTTCATCAAACTAGCGGAATTATTTTTTGAGTTATGCGATTTTTAAGATATATGTTCTTTAGCCCTTGAACTTTTCAAAGGTTCCAGAACCCGAAACCATGGCAGGATTTTGCCCATATGCAGTCCCCGTCATACTTTCAATACTAGTTAACCTTTATACACAATTGGAACGTTCTATCTTAATTTTAAGTTACTATTTTTATTAATTTCGATGATGAGCTTTTAAACCTTGGGGAGTCTAAGAGGGGTACTGAACCACCACTCTGATTGATCCAAAATTAGAGGAACCGCACAGGAAATAGTAAAGAGCACACATGTGCAAAATTTGAAACTTCTAAATTTGTTTGAAGTTACTATCTTTATTAATTTTTAAAATATGCTTTAAGGTCTTCGGAACTGTGTGGCTGGTCCTCATCCCACTACTCCAATTGGTCCCAAATTTCAAGGACACTTAGGAAATAGAAAGAGACACCCTGACACAAAATTTAGAGGAACTATCTTCATTGGTTTTGGAATTATGCTTGTTTGGCCTAAGTTCTATGTTTCGAACCCATTGTCCATTCCCCTCAGTACGCAATCACCGCCGTAGTTTTATTACCAGTACCCTGCAACACAATTTTTATAAAGATAGCGTCATTACTTGTTGAGTTATCATGATTTTTTATATATGTCCGTTAGCCCTTAGACCGATTAAAAGGTCCAGAATCCGAACCCATGGGCCGATTTCGCCCATATGCAATCCCCGATGTAGTTTTAGTCCTAGTAACCTACAGTTAAAATTTCATCAAGATAGCTCTATTATTTTTTGAGTTATCGTGCCTACGGACGGACGGACATGGCCATATCGACTTAGGAGGTCACGCTGATCACAAATATACATGCTTTTCCATATCTAGATCGCTTCCTTTAGGTGGTTACAAACACCATACCAAAGTTAATATACCCCTTTACCTATTCTATAGGTGTAGGGTATAAAAAGATTAATTTAGAAAAAGAAAATGCTCTGAACGAGATTCGAATACACACTTTTCAATTAAAAGGCCGACGTCCTAACCACTAAGCCATCGATTTTTTGTTTATCTTAATTTTTTTTTTTTTAAATTATTATAGTTTCTATGGTATCAATTTTTTGTTTTGAAAAACCGCTTTGAATTTTATTATTAAAATAAGAGAAAAAAGGATTCTGTTAAATTTTTTATAGAATGAGAATTTCTTATATAAAAAATAAATCATAATATTTAATCGGCTTATTTTTTCCCATACAAATATAAACATCCTTTTTCTGGGTAAACTATTTGACCAATTTTAATGAAACAACAACCAAAATAAAGGTTTTTTTTGTTTTCATAGGACAATGATATTTATTTTTAAGGACATTGCGTTTTTTCAGGTGAAAACCTGTCTTTAATTTAACGTAATTTTGAATTTAACGGTCACGCGGTTAAAAGTTGAGGCTTATGACTCTAATATTATGCGCCAACTTTCTGTGTAAATGTAATTCATTTTCGGTTGTAACTCGCAGCTAAATCTAATTCAAAAGATTATAGGCGCCGACTTACGTATATCTTTCTTTTTTTTGTTTAGTTCAAATATTCAATGAACAAGGAGATTTAAATTTTTTAAAAATTTTTTTTTTGTTTTTGTTTTTTCTTTATCTTAAAAAATGAAAAAAAAAATGAGTTCTGTTCGAAATTAAAGCAATACATTTGGTTTATACAGTAGTTTTCATTTATAACGAACTCGGTGCAATTTTAATTATACTAAACTTTACACTTTTTGCCAAAGAATTAAATTTTACCTAAAAATGAAAGTTTTTTATTACATTGATATTTCTTTTATTTAAAATTGTTATATCTAATTGTGATGCTTAGTGATTAATTTAGTATTTTTTTATTTATTTTTGAATATAAAAAAATTCATAATAACGCATCAAAAATACAAAAAAAATTTCATTAGAAGAAAAAGCACTATACATAGGCTTGAGGCTGACACATCAAATAAAATTTTAGCAAATGAGTTCGAAGTGTCCATTCTAGAATCAGCACATTCTACAATGTTCAAGTTTTATACTAATTTTTCAAAATTCACAACATTCTTTTAAAACGACATTCGTTTATTACGACGAATATTTTCCGTCCCATAATGGTCGTTATAACCGAAAAGTACTGTACTTTGTTTTCGTTTGCTTAAAAATTTTTTTTTTTTAAATCGTATATTGTAGTTTGGTTTTGTTAAGTTTTTTGTAAAATAAGAAACCGACTTCTGATAAATAATATTTCTTAAGAAAAATGATTTGTTACTATGGGTCAACCAAATTCAGCGTGTACGGCGTTCAATTTATGCCAAAAAATTTTGAAATAAGTTGTTATGTAAATAAATTTACATGAAAGCATACGTGACGTACTGTACCTCGGAGTTTTAAAATTTAAAAATTGACAAAGCGTATAAAAATATTGTAATTGTTTTTTCTTGTGTTGCTACGATTAAATTTTAAAAATAAAATATTTTAAAATAATATTTTTTTAAAATAATTTTTTTTAAAACATATATTCAAAATAATTGAAATATGTTTGCAAAAAATGAAAAACGAAAAATCTTTCCTTTCCTTTGGGCCTAACCAAAATCAACTCTTATGGTGTTTTAAATTAGTAGTTAAGTACATGATATTACATGAGAATAACTTACTGTACCTCGAATTTTTAAAATTTAAACATTGACAAAGCATATAAAAAAGTTATTGTTTTTTCTTATGTTGTTATTGTTCTAAAAATAAAATATTTTAAAATAATATTGTTTTTAAAAATACCTACCTATATTTTTTTAAAAAATACTTTACATATATTCAAAATAATTGAAATGCCTATAGTATGTTTGCAGAAACAAAAAAATAACATTTCTTAAGAAAAATTATGTGTTCTTTACAGATTAACCAGAATAAACGCGTACGGCATGCAGTTTCTGTCAAAAAAATTTGAAATAAGTAGGTATGTTGTGTACTGTACTTTGGAATTTAAAATTTTAAAATTTGACAAAGCGTATAAAAATTTTGTAATTGTTTTTTCTGATGTTGCTACGATTTAGATTTCAAAATAAAATTTTTTTTTAAAAAAAAACATACATTCAAAATAATTGAAAATACCTATATGTCCGCAAAAAAAAACTAAAAAATAATTTTAAACTTAAATAAAAGTTGACGTATAATTTCTGTCAAAAAATTTACAAATAAATAGGTACATGAATTTTCATGAGAGCAACCAAAATACGCGTAACGCGATGTACTGTAATCGGATTTTTAAAATTTACAAATTGACAAATGGTTTTTGGTTTTTCTTATATTTCTAAGATTATGTTTTAAAAAATATCTTATATTGAAAAAAATTCAAAATATACCTATTATATGAAATTAATAAAATTTTTTGTTCTAAATTAAAACATTCAAATAAATATTTTTGTGTGTACGCGCGTATCAATTTACGGATAAATAGATAGACGTATTGAAATACTGCCGTATAAAAATTGTACGTCGTATGCTTTAATTTAGATAAAATAAATATTTAATTATCTACTCCTTTCATCTACTATTCTTCAAGATTCGGTGTGGTGTAGCTGTAAAAAGAGTAGTTCACTCCTATACAAATAGGTATAATATAAAGTAAAGTAAAGAATTCAGAACCATTTTTTGTATATGTACCTACATACATTTGTAGTAAAAATTTCAGATTTTATTATTGAAATGTAGTGCTTATTTGCCTATGTAGCTACTAAATTTAAAAATGGAATAAGGGGAGGAAAAAATCATCAATATAGATATGTTATAAATCTTAAAATTATGATTTTAAAAAAAATCTCGACTTCTGTCAACTTAACTATTATTTTGTATTTTGGCAGCTTCAATATAATATAATACTAAGTACATACTTAACTTATTTACTTATGAATTATGATAGGTATGTTAAATTTTGTTGTACATATTATGCTCTATGAATAAGCTATTTAATTAGGATACAGAATACATCATCATCAAATTTTCAGAACATTATATATTAGAACGGTGGGGGGGGGGCGGTGTATTAAGTCCATAGGTATTAAGTCCAGAATAAAAAAAAACCATTTGAAATGGAAATAAGTCCATAAATTGAATTATGGACTTATTTCTCTTTTACATTGGGAATTAAGTCCATATGGTATTATTTCACTTTGAGAATTTTCTTTAATATTGTAAAAAATAAATTTTTTGTTAGAGAATAAATTTTATATTCATTATAAATAAAATTATAATACAAATTTCTTTTTACATAAATATATGTGTATTATTATAATACATAATTAATTAAGTATTTTTACAATTATACATAACTAATTAAAAACTTCAATAGAATTAGTTACAATTTGCCTGCAAACTGGGCACAAAATTGGCGAATGTCTTTTATTAGCATTTTCGCATATAGACTGAAAGCATTGTAAGCAAATTTTAAAATGATTGCATGGTTGGAGTAGTATGCGTCGCAAATTTTCATAACATATTACACAAGTGGACAATTCGTTGGTACTATCGGATATTGTTGATGATGTTGAGGAAGAAGGTTCATAATTGTTATCATCAAAATCACTCTCGGTGCAAGTAAAATTTTCATCCAAAATTTCGTTAGTTTTATTGGTTAACTGGTTCAACCAATCATTAAGAGTAATTTTATTACTATAATATTTGGTCGTTATTGTCGCAATTAATTTATCTTTACGCTTGTTTTTCATTTTGGGTGGACGAAAAATGTCAAGGGTACCATCTAAAGAATTATAAAACTCAGTAGTTTTTCTGACATCTTCTTCCAACAAGCAGTCCAAAAAATTAAAGAAATTTCCATTTTTTGCAAGTTTTGAACTTAAAATGCTATTATATAATTCTGCAGCGCTTGTGGTTCTCATTGTTTCATTATACACGGATATAACAGCGGCAGTTTCCTATAAGGATAGAGAAAGTACAATTTAATTCCATAAAATTAATTGTTTATATTTTATAACCACTATACTATCAAACAATAATAAAATAATTAAATCCAAAAAAATTAATAGTGAAGATATGACATACCTTACAAATCCATTGACGGTCAAAATATTTAAAAAACGCGTTAAAAATATTCAAGAAAATAATATTATTTGCTTCTGTTTTAATAATTTCGTAAGCTTTTAATATATCATCAGGTTTCAACAGTGGCAGAACCAAAAACTTTTTAAATACTCTCATAGCATTTTTTTCTTTTTGCAAAGTTTTCATAAAGTTAGGAATTGTTGAAGCTTTTCTACGAAGAATTAGGAAATACAGTATGTAATGCACTTCGCATACCCAATTCAAAATCTGTTGTGAAAGACATTGCTTCGAATTTAAACAAATTTGAATTAATAAATTGAAAAAGATGAGTAATGCCACTACAGTTTTGCGATTCATTAAAATAAAAATGAATGGAAAAATCTAAAAGTAAAAACTGATATGTTTAAAACTGTGACATGTCAAAGTACATTTTTACAAATGCATTTTAATAGTAATTGTGATACTTACGTGTTCAGTATGAGAAATATATATAATTAAAAGTTGTGTAAATCCGGTTGGACATACATTAAATGTTCCATCCATTACATAATGTCTTGGGCAATTACCAGTCATATTGGTAATAATTGCATTGGATATGGTAGGCGACATGAAGATAGAATAGGAAAACTCAGTTTCATTGATTGAAATTTTGTAAAATTCTTTGTTGGGATAATACCTCGACATACCATAATTTTTTCGAATATTTTTTTGTGAAAAAGTATCTATAATCTCTTGATATGTTGTAGGCGCTTTAGGAAGTGATTTATTTTTAATTTTAAGTAAATTACGTCTCATTTTCCCATATTGAATTAGGTTCGCATTAGCTAAATCTTTTTTGCATTCAAGGTTAAATGCTTCCCGCACGCTGTTGCGTTTGAGGTTAAGATTTTTGCACGATTGTTTTATATTATTTACAAGGTGCATTTTTTTTATTTTTTCTTCCTGATTTGGATGATTATGTTTTATAGCTTTTTTTAATTTTCTACATAACATAGCATTTTCAAAATCTATAATAACACTACTTTTGCAGGCTTTTAAGTAGCAACTATAATTTCGAGATGATTTATATGAATATTTATATAGGTACAATTGTTTTTCTTCCAAAACATAAAGCACTTTAGAATTTTCGCGTAAACCTTTGAAATACTGAACATTAAAAATATCATAATTTTCACTATTCTCTATAACAACTTCACTCATGTTTTTTTTTTATTTTAACTATATTAAATTAATTTAATTAATTTATAATTATTCACACCAGCAGCAAAACTTCAACTAACATTGAAGAGAAGAACAAAAAAGAAAACAATCAAAAAATCAGACCACAAATTATTATTTAATTGTTTTTTTTATTTTTTTGATAAAAATAATAATTTAAAAATTGCAGCTTGTTTATTTTTTTTTTTTTACAATAATTTCAAATTATTATAAACAAATCTATATTTATTATTACCTGCTACCAGTACCTAATATTTGTTTTTGGTTTTTCTGCATTTCTTTATAATATGAAAAATTTTTAACAATACCTAATCAAAACTTGTTTATTATTTATATTTCGGTGACGGGCCATTAGTATTAAATTATTTATTTATTTATTTATTAGTTTAACTCAAACTTTACAAAAATTTTAACAATTAGTATTATACAACATATAAAAAAAAATAGCTTATGAATTAAGTTACAATTTCATATTTCTTAAATTAAAATTTAAGTGAACAATAAAAACAACTAAATATATATAAAAAAAAAGAATTTATATTTCTATTTATACAATTTAAGTTTTTGTGTTTGTTTTGAAAGTGTGAAATCGATGTTGTTCTTGTGTTTATTACCCATTATCAACATCCTATGAATTGGTTCATAATTGCCATAATTTGTTCTATGAAAACTCAACGTAAATAAATTAGTATTACGTAAACGATTATTTGAATTAATTTTAATGTTATTAAGGATTTGAGGAGAAGAAATGTTACCTTTTATAACTTCAGTAATAAAAATAACATCAGCAACTTCTCGTCTTAATTTTAAAGTTTTCAAGTGAATTAAATTCAATCTATTTTCATAAGGAGGTAGGATCAGCGGGTTTGACCATTGAAAATTTCTCAAAGTAAATCTTAAAAAATTTCTTTGTACCGCCTCTATCCTATTAATATGTACCTCGTAAAATGGTGACCAAACTTGGCTAGCATATTCTAAATTAGGTCTAACAAGACAAGAATATAAAGATTTAAGAACATAAGGATCATTAAATTCTTTAGACCAACGTTTTATAAAACCAAGCATAGAATTAGCTTTATTTATAATATAACAGAAATGAAGTTTAAAGTTAAGCTTATCATCGAAGTAAACGCCTAGGTCTTTAATAGAATTCGTTTTAGGAATACTAATTCCGTTCAAGCAGTAATTAAAACAAATCGGATTAAGACGACGTGTGAAACACATAAGTGCACATTTATTTACATTTAGAAGAAGATTATTATTTTTACACCAAATAAAAAAATTATCTAAATCATCTTGTAAGAGTAAAGCATCATTTAGTGACTCAATTTTCTTAAAAATTTTCATGTCATCCGCATATATTTGAAGCTCACTATTAACAATAACTGACCATTGTACATTTAATCTACCATAGATATATATACCATAATTATATTATTATGTCAGGCTCTAAATATTCTGGAAAAAGCGTAAAACTCTGCTTTTAAATCCAACTCTAAAATCCCTCCTAATTCAGAATCTTACATATACATATATATAAATATTCTGGAAAAAGCGGAAATTCTGATTTTGAATCCAACTCTAAAATCCCTCAAAAGGAATCCCTAAAATCTTTAAATGGAGGGAATTTAGATTCAAAAGCAGGGTTTTACGCTTTTTCCAGAATATTTATATACGTGTATATGTGGGATTTTAAAGTTGGATTCAAAATCTAACTTAATTCATAGCGCCTATATTTTCAAATTAAAAATAAATTATGGGGTTAATACTCAATAAATTCTGGACTTAATTCTCAATGTAAAAGAGAAATAAGTCCATATTTCATTTTATGGACTTATTTGCATTTCAAATGGAAATAAGTCCATAATTTCAATTTATGGACTTAAAACCTATGGACTTAATACACCCCCCCTATTAGAACACTATTTATATTTAGAATGTAAATCGCTTTTTTTGTGTAATAACTGTGCAAAATTATACTCTCTTTAAAGCGCGTTAACCTACAGGAATAAATTTCAAAAATACTTAAAAACGTTTTTATAATTGAAAAAATTATAAATTTTTTTTTAATAAGGAAATTTCAAACGAGTTCTTTCGTTGCCATCAATTTTAATATGTATAGGAAAAAAAAAATAATTTTCGTATAATATTAGTCTAATATAAATTATATAAAACGGATTTTTTATGTAAATTCAAAAGCACAAAAAGCTTGAATTTCGAGCACAGGGCGTTACTAGTATATTTAATTACAAAGAGAATAAACAAAAAAAAAAATGAATTTAAATAAAATATGCTCTGAACGAGATTCGAACCGGCACTTTTCAATTGAAAGGCCGACGTCTCTTCGATTTTTTGTTTATCTTAATTTTTTTTTGAAAATTGTTATAGTTGCTATGGTATCAATTGTTTGTTTTGAAAAACTGTTTTGAATTTTTTGGATGCAAATATATATAAATGACAAAATTTAAAAAAACAAGTGATGAAAAAAACCAAGGGTTTTTAAAAAAGCACATTTTCAAAATAATATAGTGTTTCATACAGAGTATTTTATCGGAATATAATGTTGAAGCTTCAATGTTAACGTTTAATTTAAGAAATATATAGATACGTTGGTGACTAAGTTATTACTTACTTATAGAAACAGTAAATTTTTTAATTTTTAAGTCCTAATAGTCCCTCAATTGGGGAAAGTTGCCTAATTTCGCAAAGATCTAATCCTCACTACTCCCCTTCCCCTAACTTTTTTAGGTTCAAGGAATTAAATTATGAATTCTACCAAAATTTGGAATTTTACTTAGAATTTTACTATTTAAGCAAAAATGGTTAAAACTCAGAGACACTTTCTTCAATTTAAAGAACCGCTTTTTAATTTAAGAAAATCTGTTAACATATGTTAAAGTGTAATGTTGGACCTTAAAATTTTGTATATTAACAAAAAAAAATTTGAACAGGTATTCAAGTTACTGGTTAAAAATAGCAAAATTTCAATTTTCGGGCCCTTATAGCTGCAAAACAGGGGACGTGACAAAAAAAATTTGTTAACCGACTTCTCCTTATTTTTGAGGATCTAACTACTCCCAAAATTTCAACACCCTAGTTTGGCCCGTTTAGAAGATATGTGTAGCCAAAATTTTTACAAAAATTGAGTTTCGCATAATTGTAAATTTTAGTACCGTATGGCAACCCTAAACATTTGTCTTTTAAAAGTTTATAAAGTTTATAAAAGCTATCCAGCTATCTTTTGCCGTTTTCAGACTGAAAATTCACCTAATAGAACTCTTGTTATAACAATTTGAATATAGGGCTTTTCCCAACTTTGGGTGGCTGCAACTCCGTAACGGGTGGGGCTACAGAAAAAAATTCTTCTACGAAATTATTTTTTTTGTAATACCTACCCTCGGTTAAAATTTCTTTCTTCTATTTCAAACGATGTAAAAGTTTTTGTAAACATACGGACAGACGAACAGATGGACAGACGGACGGACGGACAGAGTGAAACTATATAGGCACATTTTTACAAAATTTTTTGAAAATGTGCTAAAAATGATTAATTTTTAATATAAATGAGAGATTACTGTAAAATTTTCTATAAAATAAAATTGCTCATACAAAAAATAAATACATATATGTATTATACAATTATAATAGAAAAGCAAGGATGATAGTCAGAAAAATTTTAAAGTAATAAAAATATTCTAATGCTAAAATAGTTAAAATACTTTCATTTCAAAAACAAAAACATGTGCAATTGCACAGGGGTCCTATACTAGTAAATTATCTAAATTAAATCATTTATGTCATTTTGGAATATTTGAAATACTAATGTAATTTTTAATAATAATGATTAATTATAATTTTTTTGTTGTTTTCATAAACAAAACTTATAAATTTATAAAAACTAGTATTGTATGCAGAATATAAAAAAAATGTATAGAAGTATGGTAAATAATGATTATATATTACAGAATATCATAAATAATAAATATATCTACATTACTGAAGAGTTCTATAATGAAGTTATATCCAAGATTTTCAAAAATTTGAATAAAACTTTAAAACTTCATTTTTAATCCTTGCCTATTAATAATAAAATTATAAAATTTTATAACTTTTTAACTAGTATATTCTACTTCTTACTTTTTTTTTTAAATTGATATACTTTATTTAGCTTTCTTATTGTCTATTACAAATGCTTTTTTTTATAGTTTTACTTTTATATAACATATTATAATACTTTTTTATTTTTTTTTTTTTTTTATTTTAACTGTGCTATAAACAAAACAATTGATTGATTTTGGTATAAAATAACACAGATTAACCTAAAACTAAACTAAATAAAGACAAGCAAAAAAATACATGTATACGTGTATAATATATATCAATATATAAATATATATATATATATATAAGTTATTAAAGTTATATACTATTAATTAAATTATTATTATGTTAATACAATTATTCATTCTGCATAACGCTGTCAAGCAATATGGTATCCCGCTTTAGTAGGTACTTCAGATTTTTAACAAATAATTTGATGTTAGAGGTCTGTTTAAGATCATTTGGTAGCTTATTATAGATTCTTATAGCTGAGGATAATCCGCTGCTGTGAGATAACTCCGTTCTAGATCTTGTATGATTTAAATAGTTCAGGCTTCTGGTGTTATAGTTATGTACACTATTTCTTTTTGTAACATTAATATTCTTCCTGTAAATTCCTTTTTCCAGTTTAAAAATTAATTTGGCTTTTTCCATAATAATAATTTCCGGAAGCATCAAATATCCCGTTTTTTTATAAATTTCTACTGTTGGTGTCAGCCAGCTA
Source organism: Dolichopus griseipennis (assembly GCA_963082915.1). Lineage (NCBI taxonomy): Eukaryota > Metazoa > Arthropoda > Insecta > Diptera > Dolichopodidae > Dolichopus > Dolichopus griseipennis. Next base: position 108,795,953 of record OY720441.1, read on the forward strand.
AACTCGTATAAATTTTTTATTGCTCTGTTTATCAAAGTACTGACTTTGTCTTTCAGCCATGTAGCGCAACTGGACCAGTTACATATATTATACCTAATATGTGACATGATATGAGCATGATATATATTATTGGCAGCTTTCTTGTTTAGTTTAATTCCACTTCTTTTAATGGCACCAAGCATTGGCGCAATTTTGGATGCTATTTTATTGATATGATTTTCCCATCTCAGTTTTTCATCAATTATTACACCAAGGTATTTATATGTATCAACTCTTTCAATTTGGACATTGTTTATTAATATTTTTAGATTTATATCAGCTTTATTCCTCATTTTATATGTGATAAATTTAGTTTTATCAGCATTTATACTTAATTTGTTGCCTTTAAGCCAATTAATATATTTGTACAAATCCTCATTTATTATTCTTTCTAATTCATCTCTGGTTTTAGCACTGTAAATGAGCAATGTGTCATCCGCAAATATCTTGTAATCGGCTTGTAAATTAGCACATTGGATGTTATGGATGTAAAGCAGATACAAAGTAGGCCCGAGCACTGATCCTTGTGGAACACCTATGTTTATACTACACTGGTTACTCAATACATCATTAACTCTTGTAGCTATTTTCCTATTTTGTAAATAAGATCTAAGAAGATCCAGAGCTGTTCCTCTTATACCGATTTCATAGAGTCTGTTTAACAGGATTCTATGATCAACTGTATCGAATGCTTTTTTTAAATCAACGAATACTGAACATACATAGTTCCCTGCATCTAATTTGCTCACTATAGAGTTTGTTGATGCTAAGACTGCCGAATCGGTTCCAATATCTTTTTGAAATCCAAATTGATTATCATCAAAACCTACTACCTTTTGAATAAAATTCTGTATTCTATTATTTATTATTTTTTCAAATATTTTTCCCAAGCAACTTGTTAAAGTAATAGGCCTGTAATTTGATACATCATTGGTTGCTCCTGATTTGTATATTGGCACAACCATACTTGATTTTAGACATTCAGGATAAATACCAGTTGTTAAACAATAATTTATTAAGTAAGCGAGCTTGGGTGCTATAATGGTTGCCACATGTCTTAGATTTGATGCTGTTATGCCATCAACACCTGGTGAACTATTTTTTAGCAGCTTAATGATTTTTAATACTTCTATTTCATTTGTTTTTCTTAGATAAATAGATCGTTCAGTAATTGTGTTTTTTACTGTGTATTTTTCTGCATTAATAATATTATCCGCCAACTTGTTTTCAATTTCACTAAAATACGTGTTAAAAGTATTAGCAACACCGAAATTATCACATATTTTAATGCCATTGTTATTTATTTCATTGATAACTTTACTGCAATTAGACGACCTTTTTAGCATACAGTTGTTTAGCACTTCCCACATTTTTCTATGATCAGACCCAGCTAAGTAGATTTTATTGTTAAAATAATTTTGCTTTTCTCTCTTTATTTCCTTAGTGACACTATTTTTCAATTTTTTAAATTTGGCTTGAATTTCTGGGGAGTTAGGGTTTTTCTTTAAGTTTTTAAATAATTTATTTCTTTTTTGGATGAGGTTCATTATTTCTTTAGTCATCCAATCATTATTTTTTCTTATTCTTATTACTTTTTTTTCAGTGGAGTTCTCTTTGGCCAATTGTAATATTTTCATGAGATTAACTACACTATCACAATTATTTGTTAAAAGTAGACTGCTAACTTGAGTTTTGTATTTTTTGATATCTGTAACGATTAGTTCCTTATTGAAAATGGGCTCACGTTTTTTTATAACTTTATTTATCCTTATTTGAATGGCTTTATGGTCTAAGTTAACAACATCTTCAGTAGAAATTTTAAAATCATACTTTTCATTTTTTAAATTTGATAGAACATGATCAATAATTGTGCAAGTGCTTTCTGTAACTCTAGTAGCATCTTCCTTTCTTAAATTGTTCTTTACATCTACAGCATTAGATTCTAGCATTGTTTTGTAGGATCTAGAGAGTTCCGTATCAGATAATAAATCAATGTTAGTATCGCCAACCATAACAATATTTTTATATCTATTAAAAATTGATTCTAAATGTGATATAAATGTATTATTATTTTCACTAGGACTTTTGTAACAAACCGCAAGTTTAATAACTGGACTAGTACCGCATAATGATATAATTATGGTATTAAACTGTTCTATGACTTCTAATATTTTATATTGTATGTTTTGTTTGACATAAATAGCAGCCCCGCCTCCTCTATTTAAATTATTTGAATTAAATAAAGCTGTATACCCAGGAATATTAAAAAATATCTCCTCATCAGAGTATATCCAAGTTTCACCAATCATAATTATGTCAATACATTTTTTAATTTTTATATATGATTCTATTTCGGTAATATTTTTTCTGAGACTTCTGGCATTAAAATGCACAATATTTAAATTTGAGAGTGTATTGAACATCAAGGTTTACTAATCATATAATTTTGCCAAGTTTCTCTTGTTTTCTGCAAATATTCTCTGTATTTATTATCAATATGCCTCCTATTGTATATTTACTTCTTACTTGTATTAATAAAATGCATACCTACAAAATGCACTTGAATTTCTTAATATTCTAACATACTCTTTTTCACCATATCAAAATTATAAACAAGGTTATTAAATTATGCGTAAATAATCATTTCGAGAAATAATGTAACCTCTAGATATCAGTTATTGTTTTTTGATCTATATGTACACAAGATAAGATAAAAGTAATTACAATATTTTATTCATTACAGTTTGAACTTAAGTATAAGTTTCCATATGTGTTAAAAGCCCTTTATTTAATGGATTAGTTTTGTATGTGGAAAACATACTATTAATACTAAATATAAGAATATTATATAAAACGAGGAAGAGTGTAGTAGTGTAGATTGCATCAACTCTGGGATACCCGTATGACCGTAATATAAACATTATATCATCTGTTTAATTATTTTTGGCAAAATTTCAAACATACAGCTTTATTGGGTGTAGTGTAATGCTCAACTAATACTTTTGGAAAAATTTCAAACACTTAGCTTCAATAGGAATAGAGAAACGCTCATATAAAAAAATAAAGTTGTACGGCAGGTACTCGAACCCGTGGACTAAAATGGCTGGACTTCAATAGCACCCCGCCCCATTCCTTTTCTTCGTCAAAAACGTAATGGCAATTTTAGTATACCCTTAGGACTTACAGTCATACGGGTATAAAAAAAATTTATCAAATAATACGTGTTTAAGGTTACGATATTTAAAATTTTATTAATTCATAACCCTTACCCACTTTTAAGTTGTGACATTGTAAAATATAATATTAAAAAAAAATAATTAAGAAAATAACTCTACATTTTTACGGAAAATTTTACATGCTCTTGAATTTTAACTAGTATGAAAAAAGAAAATTTTAAAATTAGATAAGTTCATATACAAAGTTTTAAGTGCAGTTTATTTTTATTCAGTTATTGAAGTTCAATTTTATAACGTTTTTGTTTTTTACAATCATATTGACAACTAAAAACAATGCACATAACAAAAAAATAAGAGTACATGCAAAGCCATCAATATTATTTGTTAACACTTCTATTTAATTTATACAAAACGAGGAAGAGTGTAGTAGAGTAGACTGTGTCAACTCTGGGATACCGGTATGACCGTAATAACAACATTATATCATCCGATTAATTACTTTTGGAAAAATTTTGAACATACAGCTTTATTGGGTGTAGTGTAATGCTCAACTAATACTTTTGGAAAAATTTCAAACACCAAGCTTTAATATGTCTATAGAGTAATGATCATATAAAAAAAGAAGTTTTATAGCAGGTCCTCGAACCCGTGGACCAAAATGGCTGGATTTCAATAGCGGTGACGGCTATTGCATAAAAACGAATTTGTGAAAATTTTAAAATCCTAGCTCCTTTATTTTTTGAGTTATCGTGCGGGCGGACGTACATAGCTAAATCGTTTTATTTTTCGATTCTGATCCGATCCATGAGTCTATATCTACCCCCTCCTCTTTCTCTGCGTCACAAACGTAATGACAAATTTAATATACCCTTTGGACTTATAGTTATACGGGCATAAATATTTAATACTGAGTGTAAGCGTGAAAATCAAATTTAGCTTTTCTGAATCAATAAAAGCAAGTAAGAATTCTAAGCGAATAAAATTATGTTTAATGAATTTAATCGCATTTCTGATCTGGATTTGTGGCTTATGACTCCAATTTTAGCACCAACTCTATATAGAAATGTAATTAATTTTCGGTTGTAAATCGCGGCTCAATTAAACTATTATAATTCTCCGACTTATATCTTCCCTTTTAGCACATTTTTAAAAGAATTTGTAAAAATTAGTCTAAATCTGTCAGGTATATTTTCAATCTGAAAACGGTAGAAGACTACAACTTTATAAAAATATATCGCCTAAATGTATTGAGTTGCCTTTCAGTACGCTTATTTTTAGGGTTATGTGAAACTAAATTTTTGGAAAATTTTTGTCCTCTCAAATGTTCTAAACGGCTTAAGTTAGAATATTGAAATTTTGGGAGAAGTTAGACCGTCAGAAATTAGGAGTAGGTCAAAAAATTTTTTTTTACATCACATTTTTAGGAGCTGTTAGAAGTCAAAAATTTACATTTTGCTATTTTAAAGCACCTATAACTTTAAATCTCGTCTAAACTTTTTTTAATAATATACAAAATTTAAAGCTCCAACATATTTCAAAATGAGCTTAAGGTTTTCCTTAAATTTAAAGGGGGTCCTTAAAATTGTAGAGGGTTTCTTTTCGTTTTAACCTTTTTGGCTTGGATAATGAATTCTAAGAAAAATTTAAAATTTAAGAGGAAGTCGAAACTTAATTCTTACAACTTAAAAATTTTGGCAGGGGATGCTGGGATTAGATTCTCGAGAATTATAAGTTCGCTTCAATACGGTTATTCAAATTTTACCAAGCCTACCCAAAAATTTTTGTCTTAAAAAATCCCATTACATCAGAAAAAAAATATGGCAGCTTCCAGAAGCCTTGATCCGATTTTAACCAAAACCAATAGGGGACATTTACAACATGTGTTTGTCTCACGAACTACCTTATGAAGAAATATCTCTTTTAGCATTTTAAAAAATTTAAACTTAAAAAATACCAATAAACAAAAGATTTTAGAACCGTTTTTTGCAATTTTCACAACGTAAATACTAGATAAGTACAATTGCAGTAAAAATATTTAAATTTTGTTACTGAAATGCAATACCAATCATATTAAATTTTAAAATGAAAAAAAAAATTAATGAATTGTTAATTATATACTTTTAATTGAACTTGCCTGTGTCTATGGCTTTATTTTTCATTCTCTCAGTTAGTGATACATTTATATTAGAAATCTGACCATAAATTTAAAAGAATTGTATGGTTCAGTGGTTAGCAAAGTGGCTGACGGTGTAAATAGGTCTGAGTTCGATCCTCCTTCAAAGATAAACATTTTTTTGGTTTTTTTTTTAAATTCAACAGAAATAATAAAAAAAATTACAAATAAAATTAATTTATTTGTATAGTTTCTTTAAAAATTTGTAACTTTAAGAACTAAAATACTTAACTTTGATAATATAAAAACATAGACCAAATAATTATGTAGACGATCAGTTTCATATAAAAAATTTTTAGAGTTTTTATTTATGTCAGTCCGTACATTTTTGGTTCATTAAATATATAAAAAATTGTGTAAAAAAATTTAATTAAAACTGAAAAGTATAAAATAAAATAAATAACAAAAATCTTTTTTTCAATATATATTTTTATTAAAGTAGTACTAGCCCTCTAAAATGCAGAAAATAAAAAATTTAAGGTAGATCTTGGGAATTTGTTACTGTGTTAATATAAAAGTAAATTGATGGTATAAGAAACAGTTCTTTTAACGTTTCAAAACTTTTAAGCTTAAAATGTTGAAAATTTTCATTAACCAAAATTTGATGGCAGATCTTTTGCATTTAAAAGTAAATCATTAACTATTAATAAATTAATCCAGCAATAATTTTAACAAAAAGAAGAACTATCTTTCATTTCAACAATTTACTTTTATATTAACACTTTTAAATGCAAAAGATCTGCCATCAATTTTTGGTTAATGAAAATTTTCAACATTTTAAGCTTAAAAGTTTTGGAACGTTAAAAGAACTGTTTCTTATACCAGCAATTTACTTTTATATTAACACAGTAACAAATTCCCAAGATCTACCTTCAATTTTTTATTTTCTGCATTTTAGGGGGCTAGTACTACTTTAATAAAAGTATATATTGAAAAAAAGGTTTTTTTTATTTTATTTTTTTTTGTATTACGTATGTACGTACTGTAGGTTTATGTGAAGGAAAAAAAACTTTTACTTTTACTTCATCAACAAGAACAAATTCAAAAAGGTTAAGTCATGGAAATAATATAAAAATAATAAAATTCTTTGAAAAATTTCAAATTTTAGAGGAAGTCAAAATTGAATTAATAACACCTTAAAATTTTGGATGGGGGAGGTGGGGTTCAATTCTCGAGAATCAATTTAAGTTTGTTTCAAAGTCATCAACAATAGAAAATCTAAAAATTTTCAGATTCTCGAACCCACTGCAGTAGACCAACCAAATTTTGCAGTAACTTTGGCCAGTATACTAAACTATTTTTGGCAAAATTTAAGACATCCAATTTCAATAGGTATAGAGTAATGCTCATATTAAAAAAGAAGTTGCATGGCAGCTTCTCGAACCCTTTGCAGTAGAGCAACCAAATTTTGCAGTAATTTTGGCCATTACACTAAACTATTTTTGGCAAAATTTCAAACACCCAGCTTTAATAGGTATAGAGTAAAGCTCATATAAAATAAGAAGTTTCATGGCAGCTACTCAAACTCATTGCAGCAGACCAACCAAATTTTTCAAAAACTTTGGCCATAAAACTAAACTATTTTTAGCAAAATTTCAGACACGCAACTGTAATAGGTACAGAATCATGCTCATATAAAAAAAAAGTTGTATGGCAGCTGTTCGAACTCGATGACGGTTATTGCATAAAACCCAATTCGCGAAAATTTTAAGATCCCAGCTCCTTTAGTTTTTGAGTAATCGTGCGGACGGACCGACATACATAGCCAAATCCATTTTTTTTTCGGTTCTGATCCGATCCAGACACTTGAGTCTATATAAAAAATACTAATAAGGATATTTCAGAATGTTATATGTAGTTCTATGTAGCATTGCAAAAAAAAGTGGGAAAGGACAAAGAATGAAAACGAAACGACAAACACGTTAAATGAATTTTTTAATAAAGTAGGAGAATCTATTATTAAAGGAATAAAAAAAATATTATAGTAACTATAGAACACATAAGAAATAATAAAACTTTATTTCTTAGACCAGTTACTGAAACGGAGATTCATTAAATTATTATGAAGTTAAACAGAAATGCATCCCCAGGATTAGATAAAATAACGGTAAAGGATTTACAAGAATTAGTTAATATTATCAAAAAAACATTGGCAACATTGATAAATCAAAGCTTTGAAAAAGGATTATTCCCTGATTCATTAAGAAAAGCGTACATAGTGCCAATTCATAAAAGTGGATCTAAAGATGAATGTGGTAATTTTAGACCAATTTCCATCCTTAACTTAATATCCAAAGTATATGAAAAAGTAATGAAGGATATTTCGTTGTTGAAGGATATTTCGTCGGTGCAGTATATATTGATCTTACGAAATCTTTTGATGTGCTAAATCATCGTAGACTATCCTTCGAATAACCCTCGTGTATCAAATTTAAATTTTTTAGATATATTGGGTATAAAAGGTACTAGTAATCTTTTACCAAGCAGTTACTTAATAAAAAGAACTCAGTGTGTTAAAGAGAACAAAGTGCTTAGCGATGAATTCATTATAAAAACAGGTGTATCACAAAGCTCACTGCTAGGACCGTTGTTGTACCTTTTATATATAATGAATATGCTGAAAAATAATTTTATTTCAAATTATAACGTTTATGCAGATGATACTAATCTCATTGCTTAAGCTAAAACTGTACAAGAACTGGAAAATATCTTAATTAAGCATCTGAATGCGATATGTAATTGGCTAGATTACAATGAACTCTGCATAAACGCTAAAAAATCAATTATTTGTTATTTAAAACACAAAGAAAAAATAACGAAAAAATTACTCTTAAAATAAGAGAAACAACTATTGAAAGTGTAGATAAGGTTAAATATCTGGGAATAATAATTGATGAATTGATGAATTTGAAATAAGAAAATCATATCAAACACGTGAAGAAAAAAGTTATGCCTATTATATTTGCTATAAAAAGATGTGGCGGAATTTTCCAGCATGCAGCCAAGCATTTTTCTAAAAGTCATATACTATGAAGAATAGGGTATAACATATTGGTATTTTAATGAATAAAGCGCTTAAAATTTTTTACAAATATAATTACAGAACCAGTACCAAGTATTTATATAAAAAAACAAATGAATTAGACATTAATAAATGAATCTATTTTGAAAAAGGTAAATACATTTATAAAGTTATAAATAGTAATCTTAAATTAAATTTAAATTTAATGAATAAAGAAAATGTTCCTAAATATATTACTAGAAATAAAAATAATATTGAAATACGTAAAGCTAGAACCACAAAGAAAAAAAAAAAGTTTAAAATGTAGTAAAATTTTTAATTCATTACCCCTAAATAATAGGAAAAGTATTTATTTCAAACTTGTAGTATAGTACATATATTTCAAACTTAGGAACTGGAAATAAGTAAAATTAGAGAATTCAAAATAATTATGTTTAAACTAAAATTATGTGTAATTGTATAATTTATTAGATTGTAGTTTTAATTAAATAATTTGTAATACATAATTTTATATATATTGTAAAATTATCTGAAATTAAATCAAATAAAAAAAAAAAAAAAAATTTTTGTTTAAATCGTACTAAATATTTTTGGAAACGAGTAAAGAAACAGTCAGTCGGGCAACCAACTTAGAAAAACCCTACATCTATTTGGTTTAAATTTAATGAGAAGTCCATAAGTCATTTTAAAACCATAAAAGCTTTTATTAGTTTGATCGTAAGACATAGATAACTAAATTAACTTTATAGTACTAAAACCATAAATGGTAATGATAATGGTACAAAATATTAATATAGAAACATAAAAATATAATATTATAAATTGGTATAAAAATATAATATATTGGGACAAGTTGACCGGAGATAGGAATATAATAAATAGGGATAAGTTAACTATATATATAAAGGTTTATATAATTTGATGTTTTTTAATGTTAATTAAAACCATTAATAAAACCATTAACCATTAATTTTGATTAGCTTTTTATCATAAAATTTAATAATTCAAATTTTTCAATAATGAAATTAATTTTAATTCTAAGTATATGTACCCAGTAGAACAGCTTATAAATGCAAAAATGCAATTAAATTCTTAGTATATGTAAGTACTTATTAGAAAAGCTTATAAATGAAAAAAATTCAATATATGTATTCCTATATTACAATGACAGATTTAGAAATTTTCATATAATTCATTTAAATATAAAAATAAATTTTAAATTCATACAGCAATTACCTTTGAACAAAACTTAAGTATCGTACACAATTTCTTAATTATTTATTACCTATAGCAATAATTCAATAAAATATATTATATAATAAAAATTAAAAAAAAGAACTTTATCCGTTTATTTAAAATATATTTTGTTTTTAATTTGTAAAAAATAATACATAATATATGTTTTATGGTAAAATTCTTAGCCTTTTATAAAAGTGTTAAATAAGAACGAAAATAGGAAAGAACCATCGTGTATTAAATTTAAAGTTTCTATCTTCATGAATTTCGAAGATAAGATTTTTAATTTTGAGATTTCTTAGGAGGCACCTGAACCACCACTACAATTAAGCCAAAATTTCGGGGACACAAATTAAATAGGAAAAACACAGCGTTATAGCAAATTTAAAGGGTTCTTAATTTATATCAAGTTACTATCTTTATTAATTTCGAATAAATGCTTTAAGGTCTTGTTTGTAGGGAGGGTGGTACGCAAACCATTATTCCAATTCATCCAAAATTTTACGGACACAAAGCAAATAAGAAAAAAATACTTGTGCCCCAAATTTTATGGTTCTATTTTCTTTGGGTTCGCAATTATGCTCGTTTGATCTCAATTCGATCTAAAGCTTCTAGAATCCAATCTCCGATCGGACAATAATCTCGACCATAAGCAATCCACGTGGTACTTTTTACCATTATTAGTAACCTAGAGCTTAAATTTCATCAAAATAGGGTCATTAGTTTTTGGGTTATTGTGCTTTTTGAATATATGTTCGTTAGCCCTTGAACTGATCAAAGGTTCCAGAACGCGAACCCTTGGTTCGATTTCGCCTATATGCAGTCACCGCCGTACTTTCAATACTAGTTAACCCTTGTACAAAATTGGAACGTTCTGTCATAATTTTAAGTTTCTCATTTAATTAATTTATTGATCGGGATTATCTTACTACAAATTTTTTTTTTTTGCCGGCACCTCTACGTGCTAACTGGTCACTGTGATAGGCTAAACAGCCTGACTATATATGTGCATGTCGGAACAGGGGAGATATATTCATATATTAGAACTGATCAAATGAATTCCACATACAATTTAAACATGAGATAGTACTACGCCTTATAACATGTATAAATGTCTTAGATTCTCAATAAATACAGTTCTATTTTTGTTTATATTGTAATAATTTTGTACTTGAGTTATATGGTATTCTATATCAGTGAGTTATATTATTTAATTGAAATATTTGTTTACATTTTGTATTTGTTCATATTGTTATATTTATTTATTTATTATTAAAGATATATAATTATTAATTATTAATTAAGCCATTAATTTGAACCCAAAGGCGAATGGTAGCTGAGTCGAGTTGAAAACCAGATAAAAGTTTTTTCACTTTCACTGGGATTCGAACCCGGGGCCTCTCGCATGAAAGTCGGCACTCTAACCACTGTGCCACCCAGCCGTTGTTCCCGTGGTGGTGGTGTACTAATTGCAGTAACCAATACCTTATCTAGTGTGGCAGTAATCACTAGGAATCAACACCCTTTCGATCACCAAATTATTAAAGTTAACTTAGGTAACAATTTTTTACCTTGGTATTGTTTACTTTCTTCCTAATTCTGACAATTCCTCAAATTCTAAATTTTTCGAGATATACCAGCATGTTATATCAAATATGAATGAGGATGATTCAATTATAATTTTTGGGGACATAAACCGTCCTTCTTTATCTTTTATTTTTGACGAATCCGATAATTTTTTACTTCTAATCAACTTTCAGGATGAAATAGATTTCGATCTTATTAATGTTTTTTATGGTAATGATTTACCCAAAGCTTTCCGAATAATTATTTCAAGTGGTTAGATCTTCACGAATGCATATGATAAAGTGGTGGTAAAACTGAAAACCTTTTTACAAACACTCCTCATCATAACGTAATCATTTTCGAATTTTCCACTGCTATACCACTTTTACCAAATCATATAATAATATTTTTGTATATGACTTTAATAATACTTTATCAGTCATCAGTTGGGACGACTTGTTAACAATTTTGAGCTTAACATCAACACTCAAAAAACGAAATTTATGATAGTCAGCAGAAATATGACTTCATTATCTCTCAATTCTATTCAAAGCTATTTGAGATAATTAACTTTTTTGTTCCTAAAATTCGCAAAAAGGGTAAGACAACCGAATCTTTGCTGAACAGTGAACTTAGGACATTACGTAACCAACGCAATAACCTATACAAAATAATTAAAAATTCAAAAGAACCTAATATCGACTTATTAAACAAGTACAAGGGTTTTGCTTTTGAATTTATATGAAAATCTAACCTGGCTCATGATAGATATCTCAGTAACGCAGGCAACAAATTAATTACAGATCCTAAAAATTTTTTTGACTTCATTAACACAAAATGTTAAACTTACGGTTATCCCAGCTTAATGTCAAAATACAATACATTTTCTAATTGTCCTAAAACTATCTGAAATTTCTTTACTAATTCTTTCCAAAAAGTTAATCGTCCACACTCCATTTGATTTTGATTTCTCTAACTTAACTCTAACTTCTCGTTAAACCCTCTTTAACTTCAATTGTAAGAATGACTCAGAAATCTCTAAATTATGCGAGAATGAAAAAATTCTAAATTATGCGAGGCTATTTCTTGCATTTTTACACGATGACAAAAATAATCGCGTAATTGAGGGTAAAACAAGAACAAATTTACTTGTATTGATACATAATGAAGGGTTACCATCTAATTACAAGGAATTATATGACCTTTATTTTAAGTATCACATTAAAATTTGTTTCACTTCCAAACAGGTAGAAGAAGATCTTAATGCTTTTCGCAGTCATTGCAATAGCAATTATTACAATCACTTGTATCAATCTTGTGAAAATTATAATAAGTTTTTTCGGCCGAGTAGCAAATAACAATTTAAATTCAAAATTCTATATCGGTTCTTACACTAATTCCAATTTAGTCACACTGTCTAACCAAAGTATCAAAAATAAAAATAGCGTTAGTTCCTCTAATAAACTGAAATTATTCTACCACAATTGGAGTGGTATGAGGGGAAAGCTTAAGAAATTATATATTGATGCTAAGTTATGTGAATTTAATATTATTGCTATCACTGAAACATGGTTAAACGATTCCTTTGTAAATGAAGAAATTTTGGACAGTTCTTGGTCGATTTATAGATAAGATCGGGATTATCTTGCTACAAACTGTTCCCGTGGTGGTGGTGTATTACTTGCAGTAAACAATACCTTATCTAGTGTGGCATTAATCACTAGGACTCAACACTCTTTCGATCACCAATTTCTTAACGTTAACTTAGGTAATAATTTCCTTTCCTCCTAATTCTGACAATTCCTCATATTCGGAATTTTTCGAGATATACCAGCATGTTATATCAAATATGAATGAGGATGATTCAATTATAATTTTAGGGGACTTTAACCTACCTTCTTTATCTTTTATTGTTGACGAATCTGATAATTTGTTACTACCAATCAACTTTCAGGACGAAATAGATTTCGATCTCATTAATGTATTTTATGGTAATGATTTACAACAAATTATCAGTTTTCCGAATAATTATTACAAGAGATTAGATCTTGCATTCACGAATGCATATGATATAGTGGTGGTAAAGCTCGCTGATGATTCAGAAAACCTTTTTACAAATACTCCACATCATAACGCAATCATCTTCGAATTTTCCACTGCTATACCTCTTTTTACCAAATCTTACAATAATATTTTTCTCACTTATCCGCTTCATTTTATTTTTAATAAATCTCTATTCTCAGCTATTTTTCCTCTTTTCCAGAAATCTTCTTATCTTACCTCTATCTACAAAATTGGTGATAAATCATACGTCGAAAATTACTGTGGCATAGCTATTCTATCAACTATTCCAAAGTTTTTGCCCATTATAAATACAAAACTAAACGAACAACAACATGGATTCCGAAAAAGTCGTTCCACAACAACAAACATTTTAGTTTACACCTCTGAAATCCTTAATAAAATAAAAATTGCCACCAAGTTGATGCTACTGATACGGACTTCAGCAAAGCATTCGATCGTGTTGATCAAAAAATTCTACTAAAAAAACTTGCAGCTTTAGGTATTTCGGGCTCTTTTCTTTACTGGATATTCCCCTATATTACAAATAGAACGCTAAATATAAAATTTCAAGGAGTTTTGTCGGACTCAACCATGTTACATCAGGAGTACCGCAAGGTAGCCACTTAGGTCCACTCTTGCTTAATATATTAATTTCCGATCTTTCTAGTAAACTTTTTGGTGTGTCACATGTTGCATTTGCTGATGATCTCAAGATTTATCATGTAATTAAAAAGAGTTTCGATGTTGCACTACTTCAAACAAATCTAAATTATCTGCAAGAATGGTGTTTCTCTTATAAGTTAGAACTAAATGCAAGACCTTGGGAGGGCTAAGAGAGGTACCTGAACCGCCACTCCAATTGATCATAAATTAAGAAAACACGCAGGAAATAGTAAAGAACACCCTTGGGCCAAATTTGAAGCTTCTACATTTGTTTCAAGTATACTTTATTCGGAACTCTTTTTATATATGTTCGTTAGCCTTTAGTACGATTAAAAGGTAAATCCGAACCAATGCATGATTGCGCCCATATGCAATCCCCGCCGTAATTTAAGTACTAGTAACCTTCAGTTCAAATTTTATCAAGATGGCTCCATTAGTTTTTGAGTTATCGTGCCTACGGACGGACGAATGGACAGACTGATATGGCTTAATTAATTACAACATGCATAAAATAATTCGACGTGATTTGTTTTACTGTAAAGAAGAACAAATTATAAATAATCCTCATAGTACAGAACAAGTATCATTTTTTCAATTAAACAAACAAGAACTTTCCGCTAAGCTAATAATTTATTTTATACCTAACCTCCTACCAAAGTTTCTAAAAGTATGTCTAAAACGTACGAAATAAAATGTTGACGGCGTGAAAACAGTTAAATTATTTCATAGTTGTATAGAATTTATATGAATATTTTTCGATTTAAAACTACTTCTTTTACATTTTCCAGGGGCAACGTAATTTGAACACTTTCAAGCGTAAAATAATGATATACTATATGCATAATACTGTCTATGAAGCGGCATATGCTAGCAGAAATTCCGGTTTTAGAAAAATCTACTTCAAGCTTTACAGTCAATAGCTCTGATGAAAAGATGAAATTTCAATATGTTTAGTTTTAGTTTTAAAATTAATTGATAAATTTTTAATAGATATTACTATGAATTATAATTGAAATAACATTTTTGTGTACCTATTTTAATGAGCTATGATTTTCACAAACATTACCAGTAAATCTTTACCTCCAGGGTGGTAAAAATTTATTTATATATATAGATTACTATAATTATACAAAACATATGGCTACCATATAATGTTTTTATAAATCTAATTCGAATTCCAAAATTTCATAATTTAAGTCGCTAATCTTTTTTTTGTAATAACTGTATCAAATTACTGCTCTCTTTAAAGCGGCTTAAGCTATAGGAATAAAAATCAAAAATCAAACAACATAACAATGTTTTTATACCCGTATGACTGTAGGTCAAAAGGTATAATAAATTTGCCATTACGTTTGTGACACAGAGCAAAAGGCGGAGTAGATATGGACTCAAGTGTATGGATCAGAAAAATAAACTTGCAATAGCCGTCATCGCTATTTAAGTTCAGCCACTTTGGTCCATGGAATCGGATAGCTGCCATACAACTTCATTTTTTATATGAGCATTTCTCTGTACCTATTACAGCTGCGTGTCTGAAATTTTGTCTGGATCAGAAACGAAAAATAAATCGATTTAGCTATGTATGTCCGTCCGCCCGTCCGCACGATAACTCAAAAACTAAAGGAGCTAGAATCTTGAAATTTTCGCAAATTCGTTTTTTTGCAATAGCCGTCATCACTATTTAAATCCAGCCATTTTGGTACATGGGTTCGGGTAGCTGCCATACAACTTCTTTTTTTATATGAGCATTACTCTGTACCTATTACAGCTGCGTGTCTGAAATTTTGCCAAATTACAGTGAGTTCGAGTAGCTGCCATACAACTTCTTATTTTATATGAGCATTACTCTCCACCTAAAGAAGAAAGCTGGATGTCCCAAATTTTGCTAAAAATAGTTTAATGTAATGGTCAAAGTTTCTGCAAAATTTGGTTGGTCTACTGCAGTGGGTTCGATTCGAATAGCTGCCATACAACTTCTAATTTCATATGAGCATTACTCTACACCTAATGGATCTGGGTGCCTGAAATTTTGCTAAAAATAGTTTAGTGTAATGGCCAAAGTTTCTGCAAAAATTTGGTTGGTCTACTGCGCTGCCATGCAACTCCTTCTTTTATATGAGCATTACACTACACATAATGAAGCTGGGTGTCTGAAATTTTGCTAAAAATAGTTTAGCGTAATGGCCAAAGTTACAGGAAAATTTGGTTGGTCTACTGCAGAGGGTTCGGGTAGCTGCCATACAACTCCTTCTTTTCTATCAGTATTCTACTACTCTTAATAAAGCTGTATGTTTACAATTTTGCCAAAAGTAATTAACCGGATGATATAATGTTTATATTACGGTCATACGGGTATCCCAGAGTTGACACAGTCTACTCTACTACACTCTTCCTCGTTTTAACAATTTCTCAAGCACCTAACTTCATCTAACCCGCCCCCCCCCCCCCATCGCCATTTTTGTAGTTTATAGGAATTAAACCAAAATTAGGAATTTTACTTAGAATTTTATTATCTAAGCAAAAATGGGTAAAACTGAGAGACACTTTCTTCAATTTAAGGAACCTCTTTTAAATTTAAGAAAAACCTTTAACATATGTTAAAACATAATGTTGGACCTTTAAATTTTGTATATTAATAAAAAAAAAATTGGACAGGTATTCAAGTTACAGGTGCTTAAAAATAGCAAAATTTCAATTTTCGAGCCCTAAAAATATAGCTCCTAAATAGGGGGCTTGACAAAAAAATTTTGTTAACCGACTCCTACTAACTTTTGAGGATCTAACTTCTTCCAAAATTTCAAGACCCTATCTTAAACCGTTTAAGAGATAAGTGGGACCAAAAATTTTGCAAAAATTCAGTTTTATATAATGCTAAATTTTTATACCATATGGCAACCCTATAAATTTGATCGACATATTATTGTTAAGTCTATAAAAGCAGCTCTCTTATACCGTTTTTCGATTGAAACTAAACCTAACAAAACTCATGTTATATCATTTTAAATATAGGGCTTTTTTGGAATTTGCAGGGGCTGTAGCTGCGTCACCCTTCAAAATTAAGAAAACCCTTTGACACAGGTTGAAATATAATTATAGAGCTTTGAATTTTGTATATCACTAAAAAAAAATTTGGACAGGTATTCAAGTTACAGGTGTTTAAAAATAGCAAAATTTCAATTTTCGAGCCCTTATAGCTCCTAAATAGGGGGCTTGACAAAAAAATTTTGTTAACCGACTCCTACTAATTTCTGATTTTCTAACTTCTCCCAAATTCTCCCGGAATTTTTCGAGATATACCAGCATGTTATATCAAATATGAATGAGGATGATTCAATTATAATTTTAGGGGACTTTAACCTACCTTCTTTATCTTTTATTGTTGACGAATCTGATAATTTGTTACTACCAATCAACTTTCAGGACGAAATAGATTTCGATCTCATTAATGTATTTTATGGTAATGATTTACAACAAATTATCAGTTTTCCGAATAATTATTACAAGAGATTAGATCTTGCATTCACGAATGCATATGATATAGTGGTGGTAAAGCTCGCTGATGATTCAGAAAACCTTTTTACAAATACTCCACATCATAACGCAATCATCTTCGAATTTTCCACTGCTATACCTCTTTTTACCAAATCTTACAATAATATTTTTCTCACTTATCCGCTTCATTTTATTTTTAATAAATCTCTATTCTCAGCTATTTTTCCTCTTTTCCAGAAATCTTCTTATCTTACCTCTATCTACAAAATTGGTGATAAATCATACGTCGAAAATTACTGTGGCATAGCTATTCTATCAACTATTCCAAAGTTTTTGCCCATTATAAATACAAAACTAAACGAACAACAACATGGATTCCGAAAAAGTCGTTCCACAACAACAAACATTTTAGTTTACACCTCTGAAATCCTTAATAAAATAAAAATTGCCACCAAGTTGATGCTACTGATACGGACTTCAGCAAAGCATTCGATCGTGTTGATCAAAAAATTCTACTAAAAAAACTTGCAGCTTTAGGTATTTCGGGCTCTTTTCTTTACTGGATATTCCCCTATATTACAAATAGAACGCTAAATATAAAATTTCAAGGAGTTTTGTCGGACTCAACCATGTTACATCAGGAGTACCGCAAGGTAGCCACTTAGGTCCACTCTTGCTTAATATATTAATTTCCGATCTTTCTAGTAAACTTTTTGGTGTGTCACATGTTGCATTTGCTGATGATCTCAAGATTTATCATGTAATTAAAAAGAGTTTCGATGTTGCACTACTTCAAACAAATCTAAATTATCTGCAAGAATGGTGTTTCTCTTATAAGTTAGAACTAAATGCAAGACCTTGGGAGGGCTAAGAGAGGTACCTGAACCGCCACTCCAATTGATCATAAATTAAGAAAACACGCAGGAAATAGTAAAGAACACCCTTGGGCCAAATTTGAAGCTTCTACATTTGTTTCAAGTATACTTTATTCGGAACTCTTTTTATATATGTTCGTTAGCCTTTAGTACGATTAAAAGGTAAATCCGAACCAATGCATGATTGCGCCCATATGCAATCCCCGCCGTAATTTAAGTACTAGTAACCTTCAGTTCAAATTTTATCAAGATGGCTCCATTAGTTTTTGAGTTATCGTGCCTACGGACGGACGAATGGACAGACTGATATGGCTTAATTAATTACAACATGCATAAAATAATTCGACGTGATTTGTTTTACTGTAAAGAAGAACAAATTATAAATAATCCTCATAGTACAGAACAAGTATCATTTTTTCAATTAAACAAACAAGAACTTTCCGCTAAGCTAATAATTTATTTTATACCTAACCTCCTACCAAAGTTTCTAAAAGTATGTCTAAAACGTACGAAATAAAATGTTGACGGCGTGAAAACAGTTAAATTATTTCATAGTTGTATAGAATTTATATGAATATTTTTCGATTTAAAACTACTTCTTTTACATTTTCCAGGGGCAACGTAATTTGAACACTTTCAAGCGTAAAATAATGATATACTATATGCATAATACTGTCTATGAAGCGGCATATGCTAGCAGAAATTCCGGTTTTAGAAAAATCTACTTCAAGCTTTACAGTCAATAGCTCTGATGAAAAGATGAAATTTCAATATGTTTAGTTTTAGTTTTAAAATTAATTGATAAATTTTTAATAGATATTACTATGAATTATAATTGAAATAACATTTTTGTGTACCTATTTTAATGAGCTATGATTTTCACAAACATTACCAGTAAATCTTTACCTCCAGGGTGGTAAAAATTTATTTATATATATAGATTACTATAATTATACAAAACATATGGCTACCATATAATGTTTTTATAAATCTAATTCGAATTCCAAAATTTCATAATTTAAGTCGCTAATCTTTTTTTTGTAATAACTGTATCAAATTACTGCTCTCTTTAAAGCGGCTTAAGCTATAGGAATAAAAATCAAAAATCAAACAACATAACAATGTTTTTATACCCGTATGACTGTAGGTCAAAAGGTATAATAAATTTGCCATTACGTTTGTGACACAGAGCAAAAGGCGGAGTAGATATGGACTCAAGTGTATGGATCAGAAAAATAAACTTGCAATAGCCGTCATCGCTATTTAAGTTCAGCCACTTTGGTCCATGGAATCGGATAGCTGCCATACAACTTCATTTTTTATATGAGCATTTCTCTGTACCTATTACAGCTGCGTGTCTGAAATTTTGTCTGGATCAGAAACGAAAAATAAATCGATTTAGCTATGTATGTCCGTCCGCCCGTCCGCACGATAACTCAAAAACTAAAGGAGCTAGAATCTTGAAATTTTCGCAAATTCGTTTTTTTGCAATAGCCGTCATCACTATTTAAATCCAGCCATTTTGGTACATGGGTTCGGGTAGCTGCCATACAACTTCTTTTTTTATATGAGCATTACTCTGTACCTATTACAGCTGCGTGTCTGAAATTTTGCCAAATTACAGTGAGTTCGAGTAGCTGCCATACAACTTCTTATTTTATATGAGCATTACTCTCCACCTAAAGAAGAAAGCTGGATGTCCCAAATTTTGCTAAAAATAGTTTAATGTAATGGTCAAAGTTTCTGCAAAATTTGGTTGGTCTACTGCAGTGGGTTCGATTCGAATAGCTGCCATACAACTTCTAATTTCATATGAGCATTACTCTACACCTAATGGATCTGGGTGCCTGAAATTTTGCTAAAAATAGTTTAGTGTAATGGCCAAAGTTTCTGCAAAAATTTGGTTGGTCTACTGCGCTGCCATGCAACTCCTTCTTTTATATAAGCATTACACTACACATAATGAAGCTGGGTGTCTGAAATTTTGCTAAAAATAGTTTAGCGTAATGGCCAAAGTTACAGGAAAATTTGGTTGGTCTACTGCAGAGGGTTCGGGTAGCTGCCATACAACTCCTTCTTTTCTATCAGTATTCTACTACTCTTAATAAAGCTGTATGTTTACAATTTTGCCAAAAGTAATTAACCGGATGATATAATGTTTATATTACGGTCATACGGGTATCCCAGAGTTGACACAGTCTACTCTACTACACTCTTCCTCGTTTTAACAATTTCTCAAGCACCTAACTTCATCTAACCCGCCCCCCCCCCCCCATCGCCATTTTTGTAGTTTATAGGAATTAAACCAAAATTAGGAATTTTACTTAGAATTTTATTATCTAAGCAAAAATGGGTAAAACTGAGAGACACTTTCTTCAATTTAAGGAACCTCTTTTAAATTTAAGAAAAACCTTTAACATATGTTAAAACATAATGTTGGACCTTTAAATTTTGTATATTAATAAAAAAAAAATTGGACAGGTATTCAAGTTACAGGTGCTTAAAAATAGCAAAATTTCAATTTTCGAGCCCTAAAAATATAGCTCCTAAATAGGGGGCTTGACAAAAAAATTTTGTTAACCGACTCCTACTAACTTTTGAGGATCTAACTTCTTCCAAAATTTCAAGACCCTATCTTAAACCGTTTAAGAGATAAGTGGGACCAAAAATTTTGCAAAAATTCAGTTTTATATAATGCTAAATTTTTATACCATATGGCAACCCTATAAATTTGATCGACATATTATTGTTAAGTCTATAAAAGCAGCTCTCTTATACCGTTTTTCGATTGAAACTAAACCTAACAAAACTCATGTTATATCATTTTAAATATAGGGCTTTTTTGGAATTTGCAGGGGCTGTAGCTGCGTCACCCTTCAAAATTAAGAAAACCCTTTGACACAGGTTGAAATATAATTATAGAGCTTTGAATTTTGTATATCACTAAAAAAAAATTTGGACAGGTATTCAAGTTACAGGTGTTTAAAAATAGCAAAATTTCAATTTTCGAGCCCTTATAGCTCCTAAATAGGGGGCTTGACAAAAAAATTTTGTTAACCGACTCCTACTAATTTCTGATTTTCTAACTTCTCCCAAAATTTCAAGACCCTAGCTTGAACCGTTCAGAAGATATGTGTAGTCAAAAGTTTTGCAAAAATTGAGTTTTATGTAATGTTAAATTTTGCTACCGTATAGCAACCCTAAACATTTGCCTGTCAAAAATTTATAAAGCCTATGAAACCAGCTAACGTTCGCCGTTTTCAGATTGAAAATATATCTAACACAACTCTTGTTATAACCATTTAAATATAGGGCTTTTTCCAACTTTGGGGGGCTGTAGCCCCGGAACAGGTGGGGCTACAGAAAAAAATTCTTCTACGAAATTATTTTTTTTGCAAAAGCTACCAATAGTTAAAATTTCTTTACTCTATTTCAAACGGTGTAAAAGTTTTTGTAAACATACGGACGGACGGACGGACGGACGGACAGAGTGAAGCTATATAGGCACATTTTTACAAAATTTTTTGAAAATGTGCTAAAAATGATTCATAAATTTAAAATTAAAAAAATATTGTACTCGTATATGAAGTAAGTTAAAGAGCAGCTTAAAATTCCGAGTTTATATAGAAACAAGTAAAGAAACAGTCAGTCGGTGCAACCGACTTAGAAATACCCTACACCTATTTGGTTCAAATTTAAGGACATATCCATAAGTCATTTTAACACCATAGAAGCTGTTATTAATTTGATCGTAAGACATAGCTAACCAAATTTACTGTATAATACTAAAAACATTTTCTAATTACCCTATCTATTAAAAAATACTACAAATTCTTATAAATAAAATATTAAAAAACAAACAAACTTGAAATAAATGAAAATATATTTATTCCAATTCAATTACAAAATGAAAAAATTCTAATTATTAAATTTTGTGATAAAAAGATAATCAAAGCATAATATATTTAATAATCCAAATTTTTAAAAATTGCAATTATTTTAAATGGTTAGTTTATATACCTAATAGAAAAAGCTTATAAACGCAAAATATGCAATAAATGTATTTCTAAAATACAATTAAAAATTTACACCTTTTCATATAATTCATTTAAATATAAAAATAAATTTTACATAAATGCAGCAAGTACCTTTGAACATAGCCGAACCACTACAATTTAGTCTAGATTTCGGAGACACATAGGACATAGGAAATATATTCTTTGGCTTCGAAATTAAACTCGACCACAACCAATTCCCATGGTACTTTCATTACTAGTAACCTACTGTAAAATTTCATCAAAATACCGGCATTATTTTTTGAGTTATGGTGTTTGTAAGCAGTCCCGTCATACTTTCAATACTAGTTAACCCTTGTACACAATTGGAACGCTCTATCTTAATTTTAAGTTACTAGTTTTATTAATTTCGATGATAAGCTTTTACACATTGGGGGGTCTAAGAGAGGTTCTGAACCACCACTCCAATTGATCCCAAATTAGGGGGGCAAGCAAGAGATAGTAAAGAACACCCCTGTGGCAAATTGGAAGCTTCTACATTTTTTCAAGTTGTTATCTTTATTAATTTTAAAGATATGCTTTAAGGTCTTCGGAAATGTGTGGCTGGTCCCCGACCCAGTTCTCCAATGGGACCCAAATCCCCAAGACACTTAGGAAATAGGAAGGGACACCCTGATACCAAATTTGGAGGTTCTATCTTCATTGGTTTCGGAATTATGCTCGTTTGGCCTAAATTCGATCAAAAAGTTCTAAGTTCCGAACCCATTGTCCAATCCTCACCGTACGTAATCACCGCCGTAGTTTCGCTGCCAATAACCTACAGCACAAATTTCATGAAGATAGCCTCATTAGTTGTTGAGTTATCGTGATTTTTATATATGTTCCTTAGCCCTGACATCGATTAAAAGGTCCAGAATCCGAACCGTTGGGCTGATTTCGCCCTTATATAGTCCGCGCTGTACTTATAGTACTAGTTAACCCTTGTACACAATTTGAACGGTCTATCCTAATTTTAAGTAACTATTTTTAAAAATTTCGTTTATAAGCCTTTAAAACTTGGGAGGTCTGCGAGGGGTACAGAACCACCACTCCAATTGATCCCAAATTAGGGGAACACGCAAGAGATAGTAAAGAACACCCTTGTGGCAAATTGGAAGCTTCTACATTTTTTCAAGTTGTTATCTTTATTAATTTTAAAGATATGCTTTAAGGTCTTCGGAAATGTGTGGCTGGTCCCCGACCCACTGCTCCAATGGGACCCAAATTCACAAGACACTTAGGAAATAGGAAGGGACACCCTGATACTAAATTTGGAGGTTCTATCTTCATTGGTTTCGGAATTATGCTCGTTTGGCCTAAATTCGATCAAAAAGTTCTAGGTTCCGAACCCATGGTCCAATCCCGACCTTACGCAATTCCCGAAGTAGTTTCATTACTTGTAACCTACAGCACAAATTTGATGAAGATAGCGTCATTAGTTGTTGAGTTATCGTGATTTTTTATATTTGTTCGTTAGCCCTGAAACCGATTAAAAGGTCCAGAATCCGAACCCATGGGCCGATTTCGCCCATATGCAATCCCCGCCGTACTTTCAGTCCTAGTAACCTACAGTTAAAATTTCATCAAGACAGCTCCATTATTTTTTGAGTTATCGTGCCTACGGACGGACGGATGGACGGACGGACGGACGGACATGGCTATATCGACTAAGGCGGTCACGCTGATCACAAATATATATACTTTTCCATATCTAGCTCGCTTCCTTTAGGTGGTTACAAACACCATACCAAAGTTAATATACCCTTTTACCTATTCTATAGGTGTAGGGTATAAAAAATAATATAGATTAAATATACCTATAATAAACGTTTTTTTATAATTTTATTTTGAAAGTCAAGGATTTGCAAATATTGATAGAAGTAAATTATATAGAACAAAGTTAACGTACGAGTAACGCAAAAAAATTTGGAATTAAAACAATTTATAAATGTAAAAACATATTTACAAATGTAAGGTAAATGACATTTTTTAAAGTTAGAAATTTATTGAATTTTGAAAATCAATTGTGTAAACTATAATTTTTCATAAATTTTGAATTTAATGTTTAGTTACAGGTATACTCGTACAATATTTTTGCACATTTACACACATTTAATAAATTCAGAATCATTCAAAAAAGGTGTTCTTTTTCAATATACTAGTTTCGAACTTTTCCACTATTTGTAGTATATACTATTATGTATGAGTGTATGATTAATTTTTTGAATGATATATATAAAAGCAGAAAAATTCGACATTGGAATATTTCGGTTCTAAAGAAATGATCTTAACCTTTTATAAGTTATATATATGTATACTGATTTCATATATGTATTCGGATGGAGTTTTATTGAGAAAAGCTCTATAACTTTTGTTTCGGGACTATTATTCGAGGTCGTTAAGCAATCGCCGTTGAAAATATAAAAACCTGAATGAAGCTACTCAATGTTAATATAAAAGCCAGTAATATATCGCCATGTGATGATATTATAATTTAACACTTTACACTTTACACACCGTCAGACACTAAAAACATTCTTAACGTGCACGATACTGAAAGTTAAAAATCTTAGATTTTCTTCATTGAGAATAACATTCATAGTTCGCAAAATGATTTACGATCAGAATGATAATTTACTGTATACTATACTTAAACGAATAACTAATTTGGTGTATACTTTTTTTAGCAAT
Source organism: Dolichopus griseipennis (assembly GCA_963082915.1). Classification (NCBI taxonomy): domain Eukaryota; kingdom Metazoa; phylum Arthropoda; class Insecta; order Diptera; family Dolichopodidae; genus Dolichopus; species Dolichopus griseipennis. The sequence continues at coordinate 108,821,005 of OY720441.1, forward strand.
ACTTGTTTTTAATTTTACTGTTTTATTATACCCTATACCTATGAAATAGGAAAAGGGTATATTAACTTTGGTATGGTGTTTGTAACTACCTAAAGGAAGCGAGCTAGATATGGAAAAATATATATATTTATGATCAGCGTGACCTCCTGATTCGATACAGCCATGTCCGTATAGCCATGGAGCTATTTTCATGAAATTTTAACTGTAGGTTACTAGGGCTGAAAGTACGGTGGGGATTGCAAATGGGCGAAATCGGCCCATTGTTTCGGATTCTGGACCTTTTAATCGGTCCAAGGGGTAACGAACTTATATAAAAAATCACGATAACTCAACAACTATTGACGCTATCTTCATAAAATTTGTGCTGTAGGTTACTAGTAATGAAACTTCTTTGGGTATTGCGTAAGTTCGGGATTGGACCATGCGTTCGGAACCTAGAACTTTTTGATCGAATTTAGGCCAAACGAGCATAAATCCGAAACTAATGAAGATAGAACCTCCAAATTTGGTATCAGGGTGTCCCTTCCTATTTCCTAAGTGTCTTTGAAATTTGGGCCCCATTGGAGTTGGGGGTCGGGGGCCAGCCACACATTTCCGAAAACCTTAAAGCATATCTTTAAAATTAATAAAGATAGCAACTTGAAAAAATGTAGAAGTTTCAAATTTGGTGTTCTTTTCTATCTCCTGCGTGCAACCCTAATTTTGGATAAATTGGAGTGGTGGTTCAGTGCCCCTATTAGACCTCCCAAGTTTTTAAAGCTTATACTCGAAATTACTAAAAATAGTAACTTAAAATTAAGATAGAACGTTCAAATTTTGTACAAGGGTCAACTAGTACTTAAAGTACAGCACGGACTATATAAAACCGAAATCAGCCCAAGGGTTCGGATTCTGGACCTTTTAATCGTTTTCAGGGCTAACGAACATATGTAAACAATCACGATAACTCAACAACTAATGACACTATATTCATGAAATTTGTGTTGTAGGTTATTGGTAATGAAACTACGACGGCGATTGCGTACGGTGAGGATTGGACAATGGGTTCGGAACTTAGAACTTTTTGATCGAATTTAGGCAAAACTAGCATAATTCCGAAACCAATGAAGATAGAACCTCGAAATTTGGTTTCAGAGAGTCGCTTTCGATTTTCTTAGTGTCCTTGAAATTTGAGCCCAATTGGAGTAGCGGGTGTGGACCAGCCACTCAGTTCCAAGGACCTTAAAGCATATTTTTGAAATTAATAAAGATAGTAACTTGAAACAAATGTAGAAGCTTCAAATTTGGTACATGGGTGTTCTTTACTATTTCCTGCGTGTTCCTCTAATTTTGTACCTTTCTTAGACCCCCCAATGTGTAAAAGTTTATCAACGAAATTAATAAAACTAGTAACTTAAAATTAAGATAGAACGTTCCAATTGTGTACAAGGGTTAACTAGTATTGAAAGTATGACGGGGACTGCATATGGGCGAAATCGTACCATAATTTCGGGTTCTGGAACCCTTGAAAAGTTCAAGGGCTAACAAACATATATCTTAAAAACACCATAACTCAAAAAATAATGCCGCTATTTTGATGAAATTTAAACTCTGGGTTACTAGTAATGAAAGTACCATTGGAATTGGTTCTGTTCGAGTTTGGTTAATGAGTTCGAATTCTAGAAGCTTTTGATCGATTTGAGGCCGAACGAGTATAATGTCGAAGCCAAAGAATAATTTCCTATTTCCTATGTGTCCCCGAAATTTAGACTTAATTGTAGTGGTTCAGCTATGTCTTTTATGGCGTTAAAATGATTTATGGATATGTCATTAAATTTGAACCAAATAGGTGTAGGGTATTTCTAAGTCGGTTGCACCAACTGACTGTTTCTTTACTTGTTTTATTATTTCTGTTGAATTTAAAAAAATAAATAAAAAAAAAATTTTACATTTTAAGGAGAATCGAACTCACATCCCAACTAACATTTATATTCTAATTAGTTTTCGCAGCTAAATTTTAGCTTTTACAACGTCATTCTAATGGACTAGAATAGCTACTTTGCAACAAATGCTAATTTGCAAGTTTTCGAGTCATGAAAACGATAGCACAACCATTAAAAAATTTAAATAGCTTTTGCGACCAATATGCAATTTTATTAGCAAAAAAATTAGCAAAGAATGACAGGTAAATAGTTGTTAAAGTAATCTTTATTACCATAATGCTATTTGGCTTTTAACATTTTTTCAATAACAGCAAAATAGTTTTTTGGAAATCTAATTTGTTACGACAACATGCAGGCTAAAATGAAAGTTTTTTTGCTTTAATTACCACAGTGCATAATTTTATATATAGCTACAAAAATGGTAATATAGTCGAATTTGCAAAATGGTAGCTTTTGTCGGATCTGTGTTCTAAATAAGTTTTGCAACAAATATTTATGTTCAAATGCTATACGTAAATGTAGAGTTTAATTAATTTGATTGAATGAAAAACGTATTTAATTTTTAAAGTTTAATTTAATAATTACAAAACATATTTAAGTATAATATAATGTACATGATGAATTGCATGATTAATTTAAGACGAAATTAAAGAGTTTAGCAAAGGTATTGTGTTTTGAAAAACCTCTTTGAACCAGTTTGGAGCATTATTTTTATATCAAAAAATTTGCTCTCAAATGAATATGTACTGAAACTTGGGAAGGGTCTAAATCTGGTAACTTCTTTAGTTAAGCGGCATAAGTTTTAGACGTTCTTAGATATCGAAATATCAATAAATCTTAAATCTATATGGGATATACCAACATCCTAAACTATATCCTTTTGTAAAGAAAGTATTATTCCTGGTGATCTGTTTTTAATAATTTCTTAGGTTTTAGGTTAAGAATTGTAAAATAGTCTTCTGCTCTGTTTAATAGTCATTTATTTTTATTTCATAATAATATGTATTTGTTACAAAATACCTTGCTTTTCTAACTTATAAATTGCTTTTTGGGCTAACTAGCATTTAACAGAGTTTTTCGATAGTTTAACATTTACAGCAACAAACATTCGCATTTTTGACGTCTTGTTAACTAAAAATGCTTATAAGTTTTTTATATGACAAAATAGCAATAAGTTATTATGCCTTTATAAAGCAGTTTAATCATTATATACAAAGCGACAAAACTGACAGCAACTTAGCCTAAAAATGCTTATAAGTATTTAATATGAAAAAATAGCCGTAAGTTATTATGCCTTTATAAATGCAGTTTAATCATTATATACAAAGTGGCAAAACTGCTGCAACTTAGCCTAAAAATGCTTATAAGTTTTTTATATGAAAAAATAGCCATAAGTTATTATGCCTTTATAAATGCAGTTTAATCATTATATACAAAGTGGCAAATCTGACAATAACTTAACCAGAAATGTTATAATAACATAAAACATTAGTCATCACAAACAAAAATTATACAAATATAAACATCCTTTTTCCGGATAAACTATAAGACCAATTTTAATGAAACAACAACCAAAAGAAAGGTTTTTTTTGTTTTCATAGGACAATGATATTTTTTTTATAGAATGAGGTGAAAACCCGTCTTTAATCTAACGTAATTTTGAATTTAACGGTCACGCGGTTAAAAGTTGAGGCTTAGGACTCTAATATTATGCGCCGACTTTCTGTGTAAATGTAATTCATTTTCGGTTATAACTCTCAGCTAAATCTAAATCAAAAAATTATAGGCGCCGACTTATGTATATCTTTCTTTTTTTTTTAGTTCAAATGTTCCATTGAACAAGGAGATTTAAATTTTTTAAAAATTTTTTTTTTGTTTTTGTTTTTTTTTTTATCTTAAAAAATGAAAAAAAAAAATGAGTTCTGTTCAAAATGAAAGCAATACATTTGGTTTATACAGTAGTTTTCATTTATAACGAACTCGGTTCAATTTTAACTACAATAAACTTTACACTTTTTGCCAAAGAATTAAATTTTACCTAAAAATGGAAGTTTTTTATTACCTTGACATTTCTTTTATTTTTTATTCTTATTATATCTAATTATGTTGCTTAGCGATTAATTAGGTGTTGTTAATTTAGTTTTGAATATAAAAAAAAATCACAATAACGCATAAAAAATACAAAAAAAAATTTTAATAGAAGAAATTTATTTATTTATTAGTTTAACTCAAACTTTACAAAAATTTTAACAATTAGTATTATACAACATATAAAAAAAAAAATAGCTTATGAATTAAGTTACAATTTCATATTTCTTAAATTAAAATTTAAGTGAACAATAAAAACAACTAAATATATATAAAAAAAAGAATTTATATTTCTATTTATACAATTTAAGTTTTTGTGTTTGTTTTGAAAGTGTGAAATCGATGTTGTTCTTGTGTTTATTACCCACTAGCAGATTTACCCGGCGTTGCCCGGAAGCTTGAAAATTGTAAAAAAGCAAGTTTCAGCCAATTTTTTGAGATACTACTTTGCCTATAAATGCCACAAAAAAATATTTGTGGAGTTCCGTTAACCCATCGTGGCCCAACATCTTTTTATAGGTTTTTTCGTTGCTTTGCTATATATTAGAAATGATTTAACAGATTAACTTCAAATTTCGTATATGTGTTCTTCTTTGAAAATGAAGTTCAATTTACTAACAGACTTGAAAGTTGTTAACCCCTGCCGACGATTGTTCAAAAAAAAATTTGTAAGTAAATTACGTCCAATTTTTGAAAGTAGGTACAACTTCTTTGAATTAGGGGAATACTTAAAAAAAAGGTTTGTCGAGTTCTTTTAATCGATTGCGAAACAAAAACTTTAAAAAACAGTTTGCAAAACAATTTGAACGATTATCTCTAATTTTTCTATACATGCTGCTTCTTGACAATTTGGTGCTCCTTGACGATATAGTTGAGGATGGTAGGTTTCCGGTGAACAATGTTAACTGAATTAAAATGACTATAGGTCAAAAGGGGATTTTCTTGAATTGCCAACGCTTGAATAAAATATAGTCGATGGTTTAGAAAAGGTTTAAAAATTCGCTTTTCAACTTATATTTTGTTTAGTACTCACCTGAAAGTTGTAATACGCTCTTCCTCGTTTTTTTATGATTTTATGAGAGAAATGTAGGCTAATTTTTTGGAAAAACTGTTTTAAAATACTATGTATTTAAGCATTATATATAACAAATTGAATTTTTTGATTTTTAGATTTCATTTGAAGAAAACTGAAAATTTCATTGAATCTTTGTTCAAAACGCACAAACAGGTCAAAACCAAATTAACCCTGTGGGTTTTAATTAAAATGCTGGTACAAAATTTTCAATAAAATACTTTTAATCGTATAAGAAAATAAAATATATAGAAAACTTCATATCATCGTCGTGGAAAATGGGTTAATCGAACTTAACTAAAACTTTTTGCAGCCTCTCTTTTAGACTACAAAATCAACTTGTAAAATTGGACACAAATCGAAAACACAAAATTTTTTGAAAGTCCGCCAGGCCGAAATGGGTTAATTTATTCCAACCAAATTTATACAACTAAATGCGGTTGCTAAGAGGAACATTTGTGCAAAATTTCAAGTCAATCGGTCAAACCGTTTCGACTCGACATCAAAAACATTGAAAAAGCTTCTTTGCACCCTCGTGCCCAAACGGGTTAACCGAACTCAACAAAAATTTGTGCCAGACTTTATTTTCGACTGCGAAACCACCTTGTAAAATTGGACACAAATCGGAAACGCAAAATTTTTTGGAAGCCCGCCAGGCCGAAATGGGTTAAATTATTCCAACCAAATTTATGCAACTAATTGCGGTTGCTAAGAGGAACATTTGTGCAAAATTTCAAGTCAATCGGTCAAACTGTTTCGGCTCGACATCAAAAACATTGAAAAAGCTTCATTGCGCCCTCGTGCTCAAACGGGTTAACCGAACCCAACAAAAATTTGTGCCAACCTCTCTTTTTGACTGCAAAACCACCCTGTAAAATTGGACACAAATCGGAAACACAAAATTTTTTGGAAGCCCGCCGGGCCGAAAGGGGTTAATTTATTCCAACCAGTTTTATACCATTAATTCCGTGTAATAAGAAGAACATTCGTGCAAAATTTCAAGTGAATCGGTCAAACCGTTTCGACTCGACATCAAAAAAACGAAAAAGCTTAAAACGGCTCTGGAGCCGCAACCTGCTGACTTATAAAAATGCGACATAGCCTATGTCACCCCCCGGACTCCCAAAATTATTTCTCTAAAATTTGGTGTCAATCGGACCAGTGGTTTTCACGTGAATCCTGGACAAACAAACAAACAAACAAACAAACAAATAAACAAACAAATTTTCTTCTTTATATATTAGATTATCAACATCCTATGAATTGGTTCATAATTGCCATAATTTGTTCTATGAAAACTCAAAGTAAATAAATTAGTATTACGTAAACGATTATTTGAATTAATTTTAATGTTATTAAGGATTTGAGGAGAAGAAATGTTACCTTTTATAACTTCAGTAATAAAAATAACATCAGCAACTTCTCGTCTTCATTTTAAAGTTTTCAAGTGAATTAAATTCAATCTATTTTCATAAGGAGGTAGGATCAGCGGGTTTGACCATTGAAGATTTCTCAAAGTAAATCTTAAAAAATTTCTTTGCACCGCCTCTATCCTATTAATATGTACCTCGTAAAATGGTGACCAAACTTGGCTAGCATATTCTAAATTAGGTCTAACAAGACAAGAATATAAAGATTTAAGAACATAAGGATCATTAAATTCTTTAGACTAACGTTTTATAAAACCAAGCATAGAATTAGCTTTATTTATAATATAGCAGAAATGAATTTTAAAGTTAAGCTTATCATCGAAGTAAACGCCTAGGTCTTTAATAGAATTCGTTTTAGGAATACCAATTCCGTTCAAGCAGTAATTAAAACAAATCGGATTAAGACGACGTGTGAAAGACATGAGTGCACATTTATTTACATTTAGAAGAAGATTATTGTTTTTACACCAAATAAAAAAATTATCTAAATCATTTTGTAAGAGTAAAGCATCATTTATTGACTCAATTTTCTTAAAAATTTTCATGTCATCCGCATATATTTGAAGCTCACTATTAACAATAACTGAAGAAACATCATTTACCGAGATTATAAAAAAAGAGGACCTAAGTGACTGGCTTGTGGAACTCCGGAATTGGCGTTAAAAGGTTTAGAAGTAATGTTTCTAAATAAAACACTGAAGGTCCTATCAGATAAATATGAGTCAACCCATTTCACAAAAATATCTGGGAAACCAAGTTTTCTTAGCTTTATCAGTATTATAGAATGTGGTAAAACATCAAATGCTTTACTATAATCTGTAAAGATAACATCGGTTTGAAAACCTTCTTCCATATTTTTTGTAAAAGTTGAAACTGACTCAACAAGATTAGTAACTGTTGATTTTGTATCCATATATCCATGTTGATTATGAACTAAAAAAGATTTACAGTGACTATGAATAGAATCATACATTATTAATTCGAACAGTTTTGGAAGTGAAGAAAGTTTCGCAATTGGTCGATAATTAATAATTTAATTTTTGGCATTTTTCTTATGAATAGGTCTAACATATGAGTGTTTCCAGATAGACGGGAAAACTCCTGAATTTAAAGAAGAGTTAAATAGTATTGAAAGGGGAATAGCTAAAGCACTTGAACACTTTTTTAGTATAACTTCCGGAATACCATCAGGTCCAGGAAGAGTATTATTCCCAAGTTTATCTAAATAAATTTTAATTACACCTTCATTAATATTTGTATTAGACCAAGTAGTTTTCGGAAAAGTATCCAAATGAGAGAAATCATTATAATTTGGTGTAAAAATAGAATTACTATAAGAAGAACAAAAATATTCACGAAAGAAATTAGATATTATTTTAGAATCATTACTTGAAACACCATTATACTTCATATGGGAGGGAAACTCGTCACTTTTCCTCTTGGAATTAACAAATTTCCAGAAGCAATTTGGATTTGATATTAATTTTGAAGATGTACTAGAAATAAAATCATTATAGAGTAATTCAGACAATAATTTAAATTCATCAAAAAGAATTTTAAATCTATTATAGTCATGCGAATTCTTCGATTTAAGATAACAACGCCAAGCTTTATTCTTTTTATTTCTGAGTTTTCTCAAATCCGAATTGAACCATGGCGGACTTAATGAAGGGTTTCGGTTCTTAGATTTTGGTACAAATTGCCGAAAGCCTTCAAAAATAACTTCATAAAACCTTTTTGTCATTATATTAACATCTGTATTATTAAATACAGAATAAAAATCAAAGGAACTAATGAATTCATTTAAAGCAGCAAAATTAGCTTTGTTAAAATGAAAACTATAAGAATTAGAATAATCAGAATTTATTGGTGAATTAACACAAAGAGTAAAACTTAATGGTGGATGAAACTTATCAATACCTATTAAAGGGAAGGTATTTTCGCAGAAAATTAAATTGTTCCATTCAGAAGTAAACACTAAATCAAGTTGTTTACCCTGAAAGTTACAAATTTCTGAGACTTGTTGCAAATAATTAGTATTTAATTTATCAATAAATACATATTCACATTCGGTCCTAATATGTTTCGGAACCATATAATGTTCCTCGTCATGCTTTACCCATTTAAGATTGGGTAGATTCAAATCACCACATAAAATCAAATCATCTTTAGGGCTAAAGTCATTGCAAATAAAATCTATCGTTTTACCTACAGAAGTATAAATATCAGAATCAGACGAAGGAGGAATATAGCAGTTAACAAGGTATAAATTTTTAGAAGGAAGTTCAATTTTCACAATAATAACTTCAAGGTCTTCTAATCCAGGAACATTGACTTGATTTGCATTAAAGTAATTTTTTCCGCAATTAAAACTCCACCCCCTTTAGGAATTACACCATTTGGGTAATCGGATGGATCAGAATATCTATCCTTCCTAAAAACTGTATAACAGTTATCAAAAAGTTCTAAGTCCAATATGGTTGGATTTAACCACGTTTCAGTTAATGCAAATACGTCAAAATTTAAAATAGATGAATTTAGAAAAACATCCCTAGTCTTTGTTCTCAAGCCTCTAACATTTTGATAATAAAAAGACATATTATCTTTATTTAAGTTACGGTTTATAGATACCTTGAGAAGATTATTTCGAGGCACTGGGGAGAAAAAACTTATTATAACTTTCACGAGCTGAGTTTAAATGTTTATAATAATTACTCTCACAGTGACTTCGATAAGATTTAAGATCATCTTTTACATCTTTTTCCGAAACATCTATAGAATTGTGAAATTTAATATATAACTTATATAGGTCTTCATATTTAGTTGGGAGTCCTTCATTATTATTTAAAACTTTAAGGTTAGTACGAGTTTTACCTTCTAGGACACGATCATACGAATCATTGTGAAGGTAAGCTAAAAATAGCCTAACGTTATTATAAACTCGTTCCTCCCTAAATCTTGAATGAGCATACGCGCCCTCTCCGAGTAGTGATTCATGAGTCATTCTAGTAATGGGTGGCATAAGAGGTTTAACAAACTACTTTTTTATTGTACCACCATTTACAGTATTAGAATGACTTTTTTCAAGTACATCTGTAGGTGAAACCGAATTAATGGCTACATTTGCATAGCTGGTAATATTATTACCATTGTCAATTTTACTTTTGTGGATACCACCATGTACAAAATTAGAGTACTTATTTTTATTTTTATCAATAGAAGAAGTTGAATAAGTTACTGAAGTTAAAGAACTATTATTATTCGAAGTCGAATAAGTTAAAGTATTTAAAGAGCTAATATTATTATTACTATTGTCTGTATTGCTATTATCAGTACTTATAATACTATTATCATTATTTATACTAATAGTATCAACACTATCATTAACAACATTATTAATATTATTGTTAATCGGTAACATTACTAATTTAATTATTACATTACTTTACATTACTAATTAAAAAATGTGGATTTGTTGAAAGAAGGTAGTAAACGGTGTTTTTCATAGTGTGGTGAGGTGCGGAAAGTAAAATTGTTATCAGATAGAATAGAAGTATTCAAATTAGTGTTGTTTTGTTGTGAAGTTGTAAATAATTCTGTATGAGTGTTTGTTTCATTGTGGCTATTAAAACTAACCTGTTTCTTATTAGGACTAATTTTAGTATTTTTATTTAATTTATTATTTCTATTTACTATTTTTTTTTTATTTTTATTTTGGTTTGTTATTACATTTTTAAAATTTAAATTTTTGTTTTTATTTTTTTCATTTTTTTTATTTTTATTTTTTAGATTTGAATTACTTTGTTCTACTTGTATATTTTTATTTACAATTTTCTTTCTTGAATCCTTAAAATCCGTCACTATCGTACCTGGTTTCCATGCTTTAGATATTTTGATAGCCTTCACCGTTGATGATGGAACGCTGATTTTATACGTAAAATATTTCTGCTGAAATTTTAACCCTCGTGGAGTAGTTGATTTGCTGCAAATTTCTTCACAATTGAATGTTGTCTTTATAAAATCAACCAAACGCTGTTCTGTAGTATTAGTGCTCAAATTTGAAATTCTCAAATTAAAATTCGGCTGAAGAACTACATCTGGTGCTTGATCATTTTTTTCAACGATGGGTATTAACGATGGAACCATAATGGGGTCTGATATCTGAGTATTGTTTTTTGCAAGTGTTTCATCTAAGCAGTCAGCTATCCTTAATTCTTCCAATAAAGATACACTATTAGCCGGTTCAGGAACCACGGTTAGATTGTCAGTTCTAAAGTTGTCCTGAATTATTTCAAGTTTAGTTTTCACTAAATCTAAATCGGCTAAGACGACATCCCTAAAACTCATTGATATATCATGAACTGCAATACTTTGTTTTAGAGATGAATACTGTTCATTCAAACTATCTACCAAATTCTTAAACTCTTCTTGTTTGAAATTTTTTTGTGCAGATAGCGGCTCAACAATACCCTTAAGTGATAATATTTCACTTTTTAACTCCATTAATTGTACGTTTAAATATTTTTTTATATCACCGGGGAAAATGCTAAAATTATTGTTTAATGACTCAAAATTTTTTTCCATTTCCTGGAAATTAGCAGCATATTTTTTTATATCACCGGGGAAAATGCTAAAATTATTGTTTAATGACTCAAAATTTTTTTCCATTTCCTGGAAATTAGCAGCATTGTTCTTAATAACGGTAGTTAGTTTTGCTACCGTTCCTTGATGATCATTTTCAATTTCGTTGATTACATCAAAGATTTTACTATAAAATTGTTGAAAACTGTTATTTTGTATCAAACAATTCTCGCAAACAAAATATTTAGCAAGAAATGTGCTATACCAATTTCTGGGTGCATTTATACATGTGCCATGAAATTTTAAATGACAAGCACCTTTACAGGTAACAGTTTCAGTTTTTGCGTCATTGATTAAACAAATTTTAGCATTGCATTTGAATTCCATGATTTGGTTTATTGTATATTGTTTTTTTTTATTGAATTTTGAAAAATTAATTGGGGCAGGTCAATAAATTAATTATCAGCAGGTTTTGTAAAATTTTTATACCCGTATGACTATATAGTCAAAGGGTATAATAAATTTGCCATTACGTTTGTGACGCAGAGAAGGAGGGGGGGTAGATATAGACTCAAGTGTATGGATCGGTTCAGAATCGAAAAAAAAATCGATTTAGCTATGTATGTCCGTCCGTCCGTCCGCACGATAACTCAAAAACTAAAGGAGCTAGGATCTTGAAATTTTCGCAAATTCGTTTTTTTGCAATAGCCGCCATCGCTATTTAAATCCAGCCATTTTGGTCCATGGGTTCGGGTGGCTGCTATACAACTTCTTTTTTTATATGAGTATTTCTCAGTACCTATTACAGCTACGTGTCTGAAATTTTGGTAAAAGTAGTTTAGTTTTATGGCCAAAGTTTCTGCAAAATTTGGTTGGTCTGTTGCAGTGAGTTCGAGTAGCTGCCATACAACTCCTTCTTTTATATGAGCATTACTCGATCCCTATTAAAGTTGGGTGTCTGAAATTTTGCCAAAAATAGTTTAGTGTGATGGTCAAAGTTACTGCAAAATTTGGTTGGTCTACTGCAAAGGGTTCGAGTAGCTGCCATACAACTTCTTATTTTATATGAGCATTACTCTATACCTATTGAAGTTGGGTGTCTGAAATTTGGCCAAAAATAGTTTAGTGTAATGGCCAAAGTTACTGCAAAATTTGGTTGGTCTACTGCAGAGGGTTCGAGTAGCTGCCATACAACTCTTTCTTTTATATGAGCATTATATTTCACTTATTAAAGCTGGTATGTTTGAAATTTTGCCAGAAGTAATAAATGTTTATAATAATAATGATATAATGTTTATATAACGGTATAATGTATTATATAATGATATAATGTTTATATAACGGTCATACGGGTATCCCAGAGTTGACACAGTCTACTCTACTACACTCTTCCTCGTTTTTTCTTTGTAAATATGTATTATAAAGTCTTAAGTATGATAAATTGTGAAATTTATTATTATTATTATTTTTTTTTTTTTTAAATTGAAACAAATTAAAAAATTGCAACCGTTAACAAAAATTTAAATTAATATAAAATAAAATATTTTTGTTGTTAAAACTTTTTTAACTAAGTAAAATAAAACACGTTATTGAACTTTGAAGACTGAATGAAGACTGAAAGCACTATACATAGGCTGACACATCAAATAAAATGAGTTCGAAGTGTCCATTCTAGAATCAGCACATTCTACAATGTTCAAGTCTTATACTAATTTTTCAAAATTCCCAGCATTCTTTTAAAACGGAATTCCTTTATTACGACGAATATTTTCCGTCCCATCATGGTCGTTATAACCGAAAAGCACTGTATATTGTGCGCAGTTATAAAATAATACAGTTATAAAAAAAAATTTTTTTGTAAATCGTAAATTGTTGTTGCTTTTTGTTAAGTTTTTTGTACAATAAAAAACCGACTTAATCTGTAGTTGCCATTACGTTTGTGAGTAATGATATTAAAAAATATATAGATTTAAATATATAGATAAATATAGATAAATATAAAAATAAATTATATAGATATATAGATAAATATAAAAATAAATTTTACATAAATGCAGCAAGTACCTTTGAACATAGCCGAACCACTACAATTTAGTCTAGATTTCGGAGACACATAGGACATAGGAAATATATTCTTTGGCTTCGAAATTAAACTCGACCACAACCAATTCCCATGGTACTTTCATTACTAGTAACCTACTGTAAAATTTCATCAAAATACCGGCATTATTTTTTGAGTTATGGTGTTTGTAAGCAGTCCCGTCATACTTTCAATACTAGTTAACCCTTGTACACAATTGGAACGCTCTATCTTAATTTTAAGTTACTAGTTTTATTAATTTCGATGATAAGCTTTTACACATTGGGGGGTCTAAGAGAGGTTCTGAACCACCACTCCAATTGATCCCAAATTAGGGGGGCAAGCAAGAGATAGTAAAGAACACCCCTGTGGCAAATTGGAAGCTTCTACATTTTTTCAAGTTGTTATCTTTATTAATTTTAAAGATATGCTTTAAGGTCTTCGGAAATGTGTGGCTGGTCCCCGACCCAGTTCTCCAATGGGACCCAAATCCCCAAGACACTTAGGAAATAGGAAGGGACACCCTGATACCAAATTTGGAGGTTCTATCTTCATTGGTTTCGGAATTATGCTCGTTTGGCCTAAATTCGATCAAAAAGTTCTAAGTTCCGAACCCATTGTCCAATCCTCACCGTACGTAATCACCGCCGTAGTTTCGCTGCCAATAACCTACAGCACAAATTTCATGAAGATAGCCTCATTAGTTGTTGAGTTATCGTGATTTTTATATATGTTCCTTAGCCCTGACATCGATTAAAAGGTCCAGAATCCGAACCGTTGGGCTGATTTCGCCCTTATATAGTCCGCGCTGTACTTATAGTACTAGTTAACCCTTGTACACAATTTGAACGGTCTATCCTAATTTTAAGTAACTATTTTTAAAAATTTCGTTTATAAGCCTTTAAAACTTGGGAGGTCTGCGAGGGGTACAGAACCACCACTCCAATTGATCCCAAATTAGGGGAACACGCAAGAGATAGTAAAGAACACCCTTGTGGCAAATTGGAAGCTTCTACATTTTTTCAAGTTGTTATCTTTATTAATTTTAAAGATATGCTTTAAGGTCTTCGGAAATGTGTGGCTGGTCCCCGACCCACTGCTCCAATGGGACCCAAATTCACAAGACACTTAGGAAATAGGAAGGGACACCCTGATACTAAATTTGGAGGTTCTATCTTCATTGGTTTCGGAATTATGCTCGTTTGGCCTAAATTCGATCAAAAAGTTCTAGGTTCCGAACCCATGGTCCAATCCCGACCTTACGCAATTCCCGAAGTAGTTTCATTACTTGTAACCTACAGCACAAATTTGATGAAGATAGCGTCATTAGTTGTTGAGTTATCGTGATTTTTTATATTTGTTCGTTAGCCCTGAAACCGATTAAAAGGTCCAGAATCCGAACCCATGGGCCGATTTCGCCCATATGCAATCCCCGCCGTACTTTCAGTCCTAGTAACCTACAGTTAAAATTTCATCAAGACAGCTCCATTATTTTTTGAGTTATCGTGCCTACGGACGGACGGATGGACGGACGGACGGACGGACATGGCTATATCGACTAAGGCGGTCACGCTGATCACAAATATATATACTTTTCCATATCTAGCTCGCTTCCTTTAGGTGGTTACAAACACCATACCAAAGTTAATATACCCTTTTACCTATTCTATAGGTGTAGGGTATAAAAAATAATATAGATTAAATATACCTATAATAAACGTTTTTTTATAATTTTATTTTGAAAGTCAAGGATTTGCAAATATTGATAGAAGTAAATTATATAGAACAAAGTTAACGTACGAGTAACGCAAAAAAATTTGGAATTAAAACAATTTATAAATGTAAAAACATATTTACAAATGTAAGGTAAATGACATTTTTTAAGGTTAGAAATTTATTGAATTTTGAAAATCAATTGTGTAAACTATAATTTTTCATAAATTTTGAATTTAATGTTTAGTTACAGGTATACTCGTACAATATTTTTGCACATTTACACACATTTAATAAATTCAGAATCATTCAAAAAAGGTGTTCTTTTTCAAAATACTAGTTTCGAACTTTTCCACTATTTGTAGTATATACTATTATGTATGAGTGTATGATTAATTTTTTGAATGATATATATAAAAGCAGAAAAATTCGACATTGGAATATTTCGGTTCTAAAGAAATGATCTTAACCTTTTATAAGTTATATATATGTATACTGATTTCATATATGTATTCGGATGGAGTTTTATTGAGAAAAGCTCTATAACTTTTGTTTCGGGACTATTATTCGAGGTCGTTAAGCAATCGCCGTTGAAAATATAAAAACCTGAATGAAGCTACTCAATGTTAATATAAAAGCCAGTAATATATCGCCATGTGATGATATTATAATTTAACACTTTACACTTTACACACCGTCAGACACTAAAAACATTCTTAACGTGCACGATACTGAAAGTTAAAAATCTTAGATTTTCTTCATTGAGAATAACATTCATAGTTCGCAAAATGATTTACGATCAGAATGATAATTTACTGTATACTATACTTAAACGAATAACTAATTTGGTGTATACTTTTTTTAGCAATACTTGTTTTTAATTTTACTGTTTTATTATACCCTATACCTATGAAATAGGAAAAGGGTATATTAACTTTGGTATGGTGTTTGTAACTACCTAAAGGAAGCGAGCTAGATATGGAAAAATATATATATTTATGATCAGCGTGACCTCCTGATTCGATACAGCCATGTCCGTATAGCCATGGAGCTATTTTCATGAAATTTTAACTGTAGGTTACTAGGGCTGAAAGTACGGTGGGGATTGCAAATGGGCGAAATCGGCCCATTGTTTCGGATTCTGGACCTTTTAATCGGTCCAAGGGGTAACGAACTTATATAAAAAATCACGATAACTCAACAACTATTGACGCTATCTTCATAAAATTTGTGCTGTAGGTTACTAGTAATGAAACTTCTTTGGGTATTGCGTAAGTTCGGGATTGGACCATGCGTTCGGAACCTAGAACTTTTTGATCGAATTTAGGCCAAACGAGCATAAATCCGAAACTAATGAAGATAGAACCTCCAAATTTGGTATCAGGGTGTCCCTTCCTATTTCCTAAGTGTCTTTGAAATTTGGGCCCCATTGGAGTTGGGGGTCGGGGGCCAGCCACACATTTCCGAAAACCTTAAAGCATATCTTTAAAATTAATAAAGATAGCAACTTGAAAAAATGTAGAAGTTTCAAATTTGGTGTTCTTTTCTATCTCCTGCGTGCAACCCTAATTTTGGATAAATTGGAGTGGTGGTTCAGTGCCCCTATTAGACCTCCCAAGTTTTTAAAGCTTATACTCGAAATTACTAAAAATAGTAACTTAAAATTAAGATAGAACGTTAAAATTTTGTACAAGGGTCAACTAGTACTTAAAGTACAGCACGGACTATATAAAACCGAAATCAGCCCAAGGGTTCGGATTCTGGACCTTTTAATCGTTTTCAGGGCTAACGAACATATGTAAACAATCACGATAACTCAACAACTAATGACACTATATTCATGAAATTTGTGTTGTAGGTTATTGGTAATGAAACTACGACGGCGATTGCGTACGGTGAGGATTGGACAATGGGTTCGGAACTTAGAACTTTTTGATCGAATTTAGGCAAAACTAGCATAATTCCGAAACCAATGAAGATAGAACCTCGAAATTTGGTTTCAGAGAGTCGCTTTCGATTTTCTTAGTGTCCTTGAAATTTGAGCCCAATTGGAGTAGCGGGTGTGGACCAGCCACTCAGTTCCAAGGACCTTAAAGCATATTTTTGAAATTAATAAAGATAGTAACTTGAAACAAATGTAGAAGCTTCAAATTTGGTACATGGGTGTTCTTTACTATTTCCTGCGTGTTCCTCTAATTTTGTACCTTTCTTAGACCCCCCAATGTGTAAAAGTTTATCAACGAAATTAATAAAACTAGTAACTTAAAATTAAGATAGAACGTTCCAATTGTGTACAAGGGTTAACTAGTATTGAAAGTATGACGGGGACTGCATATGGGCGAAATCGTACCATAATTTCGGGTTCTGGAACCCTTGAAAAGTTCAAGGGCTAACAAACATATATCTTAAAAACACCATAAATCAAAAAATAATGCCGCTATTTTGATGAAATTTAAACTCTGGGTTACTAGTAATGAAAGTACCATTGGAATTGGTTCTGTTCGAGTTTGGTTAATGAGTTCGAATTCTAGAAGCTTTTGATCGATTTGAGGCCGAACGAGTATAATGTCGAAGCCAAAGAATAATTTCCTATTTCCTATGTGTCCCCGAAATTTAGACTTAATTGTAGTGGTTCAGCTATGTCTTTTATGGCGTTAAAATGATTTATGGATATGTCATTAAATTTGAACCAAATAGGTGTAGGGTATTTCTAAGTCGGTTGCACCAACTGACTGTTTCTTTACTTGTTTTATTATTTCTGTTGAATTTAAAAAAATAAATAAAAAAAAAATTTTACATTTTAAGGAGAATCGAACTCACATCCCAACCAACATTTATATTCTAATTAGTTTTCGCAGCTAAATTTTAGCTTTTACAACGTCATTCTAATGGACTAGAATAGCTACTTTGCAACAAATGCTAATTTGCAAGTTTTCGAGTCATGAAAACGATAGCACAACCATTAAAAAATTTAAATAGCTTTTGCGACCAATATGCAATTTTATTAGCAAAAAAATTAGCAAAGAATGACAGGTAAATAGTTGTTAAAGTAATCTTTATTACCATAATGCTATTTGGCTTTTAACATTTTTTCAATAACAGCAAAATAGTTTTTTGGAAATCTAATTTGTTACGACAACATGCAGGCTAAAATGAAAGTTTTTTTGCTTTAATTACCACAGTACATAATTTTGGCATTAGCTACAAAAATGGTAATATAGTCGAATTTGCAAAATGGTAGCTTTTGTCGGATCTGTGTTCTAAATAAGTTTTGCAACAAATATTTATGTTCAAATGCTATACGTAAATGTAGAGTTTAATTAATTTGATTGAATGAAAAACGTATTTAATTTTTAAAGTTTAATTTAATAATTACAAAACATATTTAAGTATAATCTAATGTACATGATGAATTGCATGATTAATTTAAGACGAAATTAAAGAGTTTAGCAAAGGTATTGTGTTTTGAAAAACCTCTTTGAACCAGTTTGGAGCATTATTTTTATATCAAAAAATTTGCTCTCAAATGAATATGTACTGAAACTTGGGAAGGGTCTAAATCTGGTAACTTCTTTAGTTAAGCGGCATAAGTTTTAGACGTTCTTAGATATCGAAATATCAATAAATCTTAAATCTATATGGGATATACCAACATCCTAAACTATATCCTTTTGTAAAGAAAGTATTATTCCTGGTGATCTGTTTTTAATAATTTCTTAGGTTTTAGGTTAAGAATTGTAAAATAGTCTTCTGCTCTGTTTAATAGTCATTTATTTTTATTTCATAATAATATGTATTTGTTACAAAATACCTTGCTTTTCTAACTTATAAATTGCTTTTTGGGCTAACTAGCATTTAACAGAGTTTTTCGATAGTTTAACATTTACAGCAACAAACATTCGCATTTTTGACGTCTTGTTAACTAAAAATGCTTATAAGTTTTTTATATGACAAAATAGCAATAAGTTATTATGCCTTTATAAAGCAGTTTAATCATTATATACAAAGCGACAAAACTGACAGCAACTTAGCCTAAAAATGCTTATAAGTATTTAATATGAAAAAATAGCCGTAAGTTATTATGCCTTTATAAATGCAGTTTAATGAATGAGGCTTAGGACTCTAATATTATGCGCCGACTTTCTGTGTAAATGTAATTCATTTTCGGTTATAACTCTCAGCTAAATCTAAATCAAAATATTATAGGCGCCGACTTATGTATATCTTTCTTTTTTTTTTAGTTCAAATGTTCCATTGAACAAGGAGATTTAAATTTTTTAAAAATTTTTTTTTTGTTTTTGTTTTTTTTTTTATCTTAAAAAATGAAAAAAAAAAATGAGTTCTGTTCAAAATGAAAGCAATACATTTGGTTTATACAGTAGTTTTCATTTATAACGAACTCGGTTCAATTTTAACTACAATAAACTTTACACTTTTTGCCAAAGAATTAAATTTTACCTAAAAATGGAAGTTTTTTATTACCTTGACATTTCTTTTATTTTTTATTCTTATTATATCTAATTATGTTGCTTAGCGATTAATTAGGTGTTGTTAATTTAGTTTTGAATATAAAAAAAAATCACAATAACGCATAAAAAATACAAAAAAAAATTTTAATAGAAGAAATTTATTTATTTATTAGTTTAACTCAAACTTTACAAAAATTTTAACAATTAGTATTATACAACATATAAAAAAAAAAATAGCTTATGAATTAAGTTACAATTTCATATTTCTTAAATTAAAATTTAAGTGAACAATAAAAACAACTAAATATATATAAAAAAAAGAATTTATATTTCTATTTATACAATTTAAGTTTTTGTGTTTGTTTTGAAAGTGTGAAATCGATGTTGTTCTTGTGTTTATTACCCACTAGCAGATTTACCCGGCGTTGCCCGGAAGCTTGAAAATTGTAAAAAAGCAAGTTTCAGCCAATTTTTTGAGATACTACTTTGCCTATAAATGCCACAAAAAAATATTTGTGGAGTTCCGTTAACCCATCGTGGCCCAACATCTTTTTATAGGTTTTTTCGTTGCTTTGCTATATATTAGAAATGATTTAACAGATTAACTTCAAATTTCGTATATGTGTTCTTCTTTGAAAATGAAGTTCAATTTACTAACAGACTTGAAAGTTGTTAACCCCTGCCGACGATTGTTCAAAAAAAAATTTGTAAGTAAATTACGTCCAATTTTTGAAAGTAGGTACAACTTCTTTGAATTAGGGGAATACTTAAAAAAAAGGTTTGTCGAGTTCTTTTAATCGATTGCGAAACAAAAACTTTAAAAAACAGTTTGCAAAACAATTTGAACGATTATCTCTAATTTTTCTATACATGCTGCTTCTTGACAATTTGGTGCTCCTTGACGATATAGTTGAGGATGGTAGGTTTCCGGTGAACAATGTTAACTGAATTAAAATGACTATAGGTCAAAAGGGGATTTTCTTGAATTGCCAACGCTTGAATAAAATATAGTCGATGGTTTAGAAAAGGTTTAAAAATTCGCTTTTCAACTTATATTTTGTTTAGTACTCACCTGAAAGTTGTAATACGCTCTTCCTCGTTTTTTTATGATTTTATGAGAGAAATGTAGGCTAATTTTTTGGAAAAACTGTTTTAAAATACTATGTATTTAAGCATTATATATAACAAATTGAATTTTTTGATTTTTAGATTTCATTTGAAGAAAACTGAAAATTTCATTGAATCTTTGTTCAAAACGCACAAACAGGTCAAAACCAAATTAACCCTGTGGGTTTTAATTAAAATGCTGGTACAAAATTTTCAATAAAATACTTTTAATCGTATAAGAAAATAAAATATATAGAAAACTTCATATCATCGTCGTGGAAAATGGGTTAATCGAACTTAACTAAAACTTTTTGCAGCCTCTCTTTTAGACTACAAAATCAACTTGTAAAATTGGACACAAATCGAAAACACAAAATTTTTTGAAAGTCCGCCAGGCCGAAATGGGTTAATTTATTCCAACCAAATTTATACAACTAAATGCGGTTGCTAAGAGGAACATTTGTGCAAAATTTCAAGTCAATCGGTCAAACCGTTTCGACTCGACATCAAAAACATTGAAAAAGCTTCTTTGCACCCTCGTGCCCAAACGGGTTAACCGAACTCAACAAAAATTTGTGCCAGACTTTATTTTCGACTGCGAAACCACCTTGTAAAATTGGACACAAATCGGAAACGCAAAATTTTTTGGAAGCCCGCCAGGCCGAAAT
Source organism: Dolichopus griseipennis (assembly GCA_963082915.1). Classification (NCBI taxonomy): domain Eukaryota; kingdom Metazoa; phylum Arthropoda; class Insecta; order Diptera; family Dolichopodidae; genus Dolichopus; species Dolichopus griseipennis. The sequence goes on from OY720441.1 coordinate 108,842,135, forward strand.
GGGTTAAATTATTCCAACCAAATTTATGCAACTAATTGCGGTTGCTAAGAGGAACATTTGTGCAAAATTTCAAGTCAATCGGTCAAACTGTTTCGGCTCGACATCAAAAACATTGAAAAAGCTTCATTGCGCCCTCGTGCTCAAACGGGTTAACCGAACCCAACAAAAATTTGTGCCAACCTCTCTTTTTGACTGCAAAACCACCCTGTAAAATTGGACACAAATCGGAAACACAAAATTTTTTGGAAGCCCGCCGGGCCGAAAGGGGTTAATTTATTCCAACCAGTTTTATACCATTAATTCCGTGTAATAAGAAGAACATTCGTGCAAAATTTCAAGTGAATCGGTCAAACCGTTTCGACTCGACATCAAAAAAACGAAAAAGCTTAAAACGGCTCTGGAGCCGCAACCTGCTGACTTATAAAAATGCGACATAGCCTATGTCACCCCCCGGACTCCCAAAATTATTTCTCTAAAATTTGGTGTCAATCGGACCAGTGGTTTTCACGTGAATCCTGGACAAACAAACAAACAAACAAACAAACAAATAAACAAACAAATTTTCTTCTTTATATATTAGATTATCAACATCCTATGAATTGGTTCATAATTGCCATAATTTGTTCTATGAAAACTCAAAGTAAATAAATTAGTATTACGTAAACGATTATTTGAATTAATTTTAATGTTATTAAGGATTTGAGGAGAAGAAATGTTACCTTTTATAACTTCAGTAATAAAAATAACATCAGCAACTTCTCGTCTTCATTTTAAAGTTTTCAAGTGAATTAAATTCAATCTATTTTCATAAGGAGGTAGGATCAGCGGGTTTGACCATTGAAGATTTCTCAAAGTAAATCTTAAAAAATTTCTTTGCACCGCCTCTATCCTATTAATATGTACCTCGTAAAATGGTGACCAAACTTGGCTAGCATATTCTAAATTAGGTCTAACAAGACAAGAATATAAAGATTTAAGAACATAAGGATCATTAAATTCTTTAGACTAACGTTTTATAAAACCAAGCATAGAATTAGCTTTATTTATAATATAGCAGAAATGAATTTTAAAGTTAAGCTTATCATCGAAGTAAACGCCTAGGTCTTTAATAGAATTCGTTTTAGGAATACCAATTCCGTTCAAGCAGTAATTAAAACAAATCGGATTAAGACGACGTGTGGAAGACATGAGTGCACATTTATTTACATTTAGAAGAAGATTATTGTTTTTACACCAAATAAAAAAATTATCTAAATCATTTTGTAAGAGTAAAGCATCATTTATTGACTCAATTTTCTTAAAAATTTTCATGTCATCCGCATATATTTGAAGCTCACTATTAACAATAACTGAAGAAACATCATTTACCGAGATTATAAAAAAAGAGGACCTAAGTGACTGGCTTGTGGAACTCCGGAATTGGCGTTAAAAGGTTTAGAAGTAATGTTTCTAAATAAAACACTGAAGGTCCTATCAGATAAATATGAGTCAACCCATTTCACAAAAATATCTGGGAAACCAAGTTTTCTTAGCTTTATCAGTATTATAGAATGTGGTAAAACATCAAATGCTTTACTATAATCTGTAAAGATAACATCGGTTTGAAAACCTTCTTCCATATTTTTTGTAAAAGTTGAAACTGACTCAACAAGATTAGTAACTGTTGATTTTGTATCCATATATCCATGTTGATTATGAACTAAAAAAGATTTACAGTGACTATGAATAGAATCATACATTATTAATTCGAACAGTTTTGGAAGTGAAGAAAGTTTCGCAATTGGTCGATAATTAATAATTTAATTTTTGGCATTTTTCTTATGAATAGGTCTAACATATGAGTGTTTCCAGATAGACGGGAAAACTCCTGAATTTAAAGAAGAGTTAAATAGTATTGAAAGGGGAATAGCTAAAGCACTTGAACACTTTTTTAGTATAACTTCCGGAATACCATCAGGTCCAGGAAGAGTATTATTCCCAAGTTTATCTAAATAAATTTTAATTACACCTTCATTAATATTTGTATTAGACCAAGTAGTTTTCGGAAAAGTATCCAAATGAGAGAAATCATTATAATTTGGTGTAAAAATAGAATTACTATAAGAAGAACAAAAATATTCACGAAAGAAATTAGATATTATTTTAGAATCATTACTTGAAACACCATTATACTTCATATGGGAGGGAAACTCGTCACTTTTCCTCTTGGAATTAACAAATTTCCAGAAGCAATTTGGATTTGATATTAATTTTGAAGATGTACTAGAAATAAAATCATTATAGAGTAATTCAGACAATAATTTAAATTCATCAAAAAGAATTTTAAATCTATTATAGTCATGCGAATTCTTCGATTTAAGATAACAACGCCAAGCTTTATTCTTTTTATTTCTGAGTTTTCTCAAATCCGAATTGAACCATGGCGGACTTAATGAAGGGTTTCGGTTCTTAGATTTTGGTACAAATTGCCGAAAGCCTTCAAAAATAACTTCATAAAACCTTTTTGTCATTATATTAACATCTGTATTATTAAATACAGAATAAAAATCAAAGGAACTAATGAATTCATTTAAAGCAGCAAAATTAGCTTTGTTAAAATGAAAACTATAAGAATTAGAATAATCAGAATTTATTGGTGAATTAACACAAAGAGTAAAACTTAATGGTGGATGAAACTTATCAATACCTATTAAAGGGAAGGTATTTTCGCAGAAAATTAAATTGTTCCATTCAGAAGTAAACACTAAATCAAGTTGTTTACCCTGAAAGTTACAAATTTCTGAGACTTGTTGCAAATAATTAGTATTTAATTTATCAATAAATACATATTCACATTCGGTCCTAATATGTTTCGGAACCATATAATGTTCCTCGTCATGCTTTACCCATTTAAGATTGGGTAGATTCAAATCACCACATAAAATCAAATCATCTTTAGGGCTAAAGTCATTGCAAATAAAATCTATCGTTTTACCTACAGAAGTATAAATATCAGAATCAGACGAAGGAGGAATATAGCAGTTAACAAGGTATAAATTTTTAGAAGGAAGTTCAATTTTCACAATAATAACTTCAAGGTCTTCTAATCCAGGAACATTGACTTGATTTGCATTAAAGTAATTTTTTCCGCAATTAAAACTCCACCCCCTTTAGGAATTACACCATTTGGGTAATCGGATGGATCAGAATATCTATCCTTCCTAAAAACTGTATAACAGTTATCAAAAAGTTCTAAGTCCAATATGGTTGGATTTAACCACGTTTCAGTTAATGCAAATACGTAAAAATTTAAAATAGATGAATTTAGAAAAACATCCCTAGTCTTTGTTCTCAAGCCTCTAACATTTTGATAATAAAAAGACATATTATCTTTATTTAAGTTACGGTTTATAGATACCTTGAGAAGATTATTTCGAGGCACTGGGGAGAAAAAACTTATTATAACTTTCACGAGCTGAGTTTAAATGTTTATAATAATTACTCTCACAGTGACTTCGATAAGATTTAAGATCATCTTTTACATCTTTTTCCGAAACATCTATAGAATTGTGAAATTTAATATATAACTTATATAGGTCTTCATATTTAGTTGGGAGTCCTTCATTATTATTTAAAACTTTAAGGTTAGTACGAGTTTTACCTTCTAGGACACGATCATACGAATCATTGTGAAGGTAAGCTAAAAATAGCCTAACGTTATTATAAACTCGTTCCTTCCTAAATCTTGAATGAGCATACGCGCCCTCTCCGAGTAGTGAGTCATTCTAGTAATGGGTGGCATAAGAGGTTTAACAAACTACTTTTTTATTGTACCACCATTTACAGTATTAGAATGACTTTTTTCAAGTACATCTGTAGGTGAAACCGAATTAATGGCTACATTTGCATAGCTGGTAATATTATTACCATTGTCAATTTTACTTTTGTGGATACCACCATGTACAAAATTAGAGTACTTATTTTTATTTTTATCAATAGAAGAAGTTGAATAAGTTACTGAAGTTAAAGAACTATTATTATTCGAAGTCGAATAAGTTAAAGTATTTAAAGAGCTAATATTATTATTACTATTGTCTGTATTGCTATTATCAGTACTTATAATACTATTATCATTATTTATACTAATAGTATCAACACTATCATTAACAACATTATTAATATTATTGTTAATCGGTAACATTACTAATTTAATTATTACATTACTTTACATTACTAATTAAAAAATGTGGATTTGTTGAAAGAAGGTAGTAAACGGTGTTTTTCATAGTGTGGTGAGGTGCGGAAAGTAAAATTGTTATCAGATAGAATAGAAGTATTCAAATTGGTGTTGTTTTGTTGTGAAGTTGTAAATAATTCTGTATGAGTGTTTGTTTCATTGTGGCTATTAAAACTAACCTGTTTCTTATTAGGACTAATTTTAGTATTTTTATTTAATTTATTATTTCTATTTACTATTTTTTTTTTATTTTTATTTTGGTTTGTTATTACATTTTTAAAATTTAAATTTTTGTTTTTATTTTTTTCATTTTTTTTATTTTTATTTTTTAGATTTGAATTACTTTGTTCTACTTGTATATTTTTATTTACAATTTTCTTTCTTGAATCCTTAAAATCCGTCACTATCGTACCTGGTTTCCATGCTTTAGATATTTTGATAGCCTTCACCGTTGATGATGGAACGCTGATTTTATACGTAAAATATTTCTGCTGAAATTTTAACCCTCGTGGAGTAGTTGATTTGCTGCAAATTTCTTCACAATTGAATGTTGTCTTTATAAAATCAACCAAACGCTGTTCTGTAGTATTAGTGCTCAAATTTGAAATTCTCAAATTAAAATTCGGCTGAAGAACTACATCTGGTGCTTGATCATTTTTTTCAACGATGGGTATTAACGATGGAACCGGGTCTGATATCTGAGTATTGTTTTTTGCAAGTGTTTCATCTAAGCAGTCAGCTATCCTTAATTCTTCCAATAAAGATACACTATTAGCCGGTTCAGGAACCACGGTTAGATTGTCAGTTCTAAAGTTGTCCTGAATTATTTCAAGTTTAGTTTTCACTAAATCTAAATCGGCTAAGACGACATCCCTAAAACTCATTGATATATCATGAACTGCAATACTTTGTTTTAGAGATGAATACTGTTCATTCAAACTATCTACCAAATTCTTAAACTCTTCTTGTTTGAAATTTTTTTGTGCAGATAGCGGCTCAACAATACCCTTAAGTGATAATATTTCACTTTTTAACTCCATTAATTGTACGTTTAAATATTTTTTTATATCACCGGGGAAAATGCTAAAATTATTGTTTAATGACTCAAAATTTTTTTCCATTTCCTGGAAATTAGCAGCATATTTTTTTATATCACCGGGGAAAATGCTAAAATTATTGTTTAATGACTCAAAATTTTTTTCCATTTCCTGGAAATTAGCAGCATTGTTCTTAATAACGGTAGTTAGTTTTGCTACCGTTCCTTGATGATCATTTTCAATTTCGTTGATTACATCAAAGATTTTACTATAAAATTGTTGAAAACTGTTATTTTGTATCAAACAATTCTCGCAAACAAAATATTTAGCAAGAAATGTGCTATACCAATTTCTGGGTGCATTTATACATGTGCCATGAAATTTTAAATGACAAGCACCTTTACAGGTAACAGTTTCAGTTTTTGCGTCATTGATTAAACAAATTTTAGCATTGCATTTGAATTCCATGATTTGGTTTATTGTATATTGTTTTTTTTTTATTGAATTTTGAAAAATTAATTGGGGCAGGTCAATAAATTAATTATCAGCAGGTTTTGTAAAATTTTTATACCCGTATGACTATATAGTCAAAGGGTATAATAAATTTGCCATTACGTTTGTGACGCAGAGAAGGAGGGGGGGTAGATATAGACTCAAGTGTATGGATCGGTTCAGAATCGAAAAAAAAATCGATTTAGCTATGTATGTCCGTCCGTCCGTCCGCACGATAACTCAAAAACTAAAGGAGCTAGGATCTTGAAATTTTCGCAAATTCGTTTTTTGCAATAGCCGCCATCGCTATTTAAATCCAGCCATTTTGGTCCATGGGTTCGGGTGGCTGCTATACAACTTCTTTTTTTATATGAGTATTTCTCAGTACCTATTACAGCTACGTGTCTGAAATTTTGGTAAAAGTAGTTTAGTTTTATGGCCAAAGTTTCTGCAAAATTTGGTTGGTCTGTTGCAGTGAGTTCGAGTAGCTGCCATACAACTCCTTCTTTTATATGAGCATTACTCGATCCCTATTAAAGTTGGGTGTCTGAAATTTTGCCAAAAATAGTTTAGTGTGATGGTCAAAGTTACTGCAAAATTTGGTTGGTCTACTGCAAAGGGTTCGAGTAGCTGCCATACAACTTCTTATTTTATATGAGCATTACTCTATACCTATTGAAGTTGGGTGTCTGAAATTTGGCCAAAAATAGTTTAGTGTAATGGCCAAAGTTACTGCAAAATTTGGTTGGTCTACTGCAGAGGGTTCGAGTAGCTGCCATACAACTCTTTCTTTTATATGAGCATTATATTTCACTTATTAAAGCTGGTATGTTTGAAATTTTGCCAGAAGTAATAAATGTTTATAATAATAATGATATAATGTTTATATAACGGTATAATGTATTATATAATGATATAATGTTTATATAACGGTCATACGGGTATCCCAGAGTTGACACAGTCTACTCTACTACACTCTTCCTCGTTTTTTCTTTGTAAATATGTATTATAAAGTCTTAAGTATGATAAATTGTGAAATTTATTATTATTATTATTTTTTTTTTTTTTAAATTGAAACAAATTAAAAAATTGCAACCGTTAACAAAAATTTAAATTAATATAAAATAAAATATTTTTGTTGTTAAAACTTTTTTAACTAAGTAAAATAAAACACGTTATTGAACTTTGAAGACTGAATGAAGACTGAAAGCACTATACATAGGCTGACACATCAAATAAAATGAGTTCGAAGTGTCCATTCTAGAATCAGCACATTCTACAATGTTCAAGTCTTATACTAATTTTTCAAAATTCCCAGCATTCTTTTAAAACGGAATTCCTTTATTACGACGAATATTTTCCGTCCCATCATGGTCGTTATAACCGAAAAGCACTGTATATTGTGCGCAGTTATAAAATAATACAGTTATAAAAAAAAATTTTTTTGTAAATCGTAAATTGTTGTTGCTTTTTGTTAAGTTTTTTGTACAATAAAAAACCGACTTAATCTGTAGTTGCCATTACGTTTGTGAGTAATGATATTAAAAAATATATAGATTTACAAAAAATTAAAAAAAAAAAATAAACTAATAATCTTTCTTAAAAACATAATTTGTAATTTAAATGATTTGTTACTTAGGGCCTAACCAAAATCAACGAGTACGGTTTATAATATCTGGAAATTTCTAGAAAATTTTGAAATAAATAGTTAGGTACATGAATTTACATGTGAGCAAACGAAATACTAGAACAACTGGTACCTCGGATTTAAAAATTGACAAAGCGAAAAATAAAAATAGAAAATTTGAAATAATATTTTTGTAAAATATTTGTTTATTAAAACATACATATAATACGTTTGCAGAAACATAAAAAGAAATAATATTTCTTAAGAAAAATGATTTGTTCTTTATGGATCAACCAAATTCAGCATGTACGGCGTTCAGTTTCTGTCAAAAAATTTTGAAATAAGTAGTTATGTAAACAAATTTACATGAAAGCATACGCGACGTACTGTACCTCGGAGTTTTAAAATTTAAAAATTGTCAAAGCGTATAAAAATATTGTAATTGTTTTTTCTTATGTTGCTACGATTAAATTTTAAAAATAAAATATTTTAAAATAATATTTTTTTAAAATAAGTTTTATTAAAAAATATCTTATATTCAAAATACCTATATTATGAAATTAAAAATATTTTTTGTAGGTACTAAATTAAAACACTCAAATAAATATTTTTTGATAAATTAAATACTGTACGCGCGTATCGATTTACCGGGATATGTAGACAGACATATTGAAGTACTGCCGTATAAAAATTGTACGTCGTATGTTTTGATTTCATTCTAATAATTGAAAGTTTATTTCACATTTTCAACATCGAATAATGTTTTTTTATAATAAAAAAACTATTATTTTACTTTGACAAAACGAACGAATTTTATACATCAAAAAGTGTACATGAAGATTAGATAGGCGTAGTTTGTAAATGGAACGCTAAATTTTGTTTCAGGAGTACATAATTGTCATATATATACATATTTGAAATTTTAAAACTACCTGTCATTTGAGAAGTTAATTATATTTAATATTATTTAAATATTAATAAAGTGAAAAAATTAAGGTTTATTGCTGATATAAAAATAAAGAATATTTTTTAAGATGGAAGGGGGTAAGTGCTTATTGGTTATCAAATAAAAAATATGATTTAACATAACCTATTCAAGAGAATTTTAATTAAAGCCATCTGCCGGAAAATATTTACTACTCTGTCATATACTCTTTTACAAGAGCTGGAGTAGCTGGCAATAGTTGAGAGTAGAAAAGAGTTTACTCCTCGTAAAGGAATGAAAGCAATAATATTTATTTGTTTTAAGAAACCTTTGAGTCATGGCTCATGACTATGTATAGAAACATATTTTTGTCAATAAAAAACTTAGGAAATATTAAATAAATAAACTAGACAAAAAGGTATAAAGTAAACTAAGGAATTCAGAATCAGTTTTTTAAAAATGGAAAAAGGGTAGAAAAAATGTAGTATTTGATTTATTGAAAATCTTTTTTTTTTGCTATAAGTCTTAAGATTGAGATTTAAAAAAAGTCAACTTGACTATTATTTTATACTTCTGGCAGCTTCAATCTATCTATATATATAAGAAAGTTTGTTTATTTGTTTGTTTGTTTGTTTGTTTGTTTGTAGCGAATAGACTTCTAAACTGGCCGGCCGATTTTCATGAAAATTTGTATATAGGGGTTTTTGGGTACGGAAAGAAATCGTGGCCCAAAAATTTTGCTCTAACGGACCGCCAAGTTGGGGCTGTGGTGCAAGTATTTAAACTTCTTTGTTCTAAAATGAAAACGGTTTGACCGATTGACTTCAAATTTTGTATACGTGATGCTCTTTGAGAATTGAGTAGGCACTTTTAACAGTTTTGAAATTTGTTAACCCATGTTGGGCCGACGGGTGGTCAAAAAAAAATTTTGGGGCCAAATTTTGTCCGATTTTACGAAATTGTGCTTTAGCTAAAAAGAAAGCCCAACAAAAAATTTTTGTTGAGTCAATTAACCCATTGCGGCCCAACAACTTTTTATAGGTTTTTTCAATACTTTAATCTAAATTAGAAACGGTTTGACCGATTGACTTCAAATTTTGTATATGTGATGCTCTTTGAGAATTGAGTAGACACAATTGACAGTTTTGGAATTTGTTAACCCATGTCGGGCCGACGGGTGGTCAAAAAAAAATTTAAGGGCCAAATTTTGTCCGATTTTACGAAATTCTGCATTGGGTTAAAAGAAAGCCCCAAAAAAAATTTTGTTGAGTTCCATTAACCCATTGCTGCCCAACAGCTTTTTATAGGTTTTTTTCAATACTTTTAACTCTAAATTAAAAACGGTTTGACCGATTTTCTTAAAATTTTGTATACATGTTCCCCTGTGAGAATTGAGTTGACACTATTAACAGATTTAGAATTTGTTAACCCATGAAAATAGCTCATAGATTTATAAGCAAAAATAGAATTTCGAGAACTGGGCGATACTAGTAAATAATAATTATTTAAGCACTAAATGCTATTCTAACAAAAATGTAAAAAATTTGAATGTATTCTTTGAAAATTTTTAAACTGTTTCGTCAGATGAAAAAAGCTGTGTTTGCAGGCATTGTTTGAAATTTTAGAGAAGTGCAGATTTTTATTTAAAAAAGTATTCGACAGTTCTTAAAAGGTTAGCTTTCTTTAAGAAACAAAATTTAATTTAAAAAAAACATTATTTACTTAAAAAATCAAAATAAAGAGTTAAGGCAAAAATTAAAAAAAGAAAAACAGGATTTATCTTTATGTAGCATTATTAATTTTTTTTTTTTTTTTATTCCTTTTCCACTCCTTTAAGGAGTATAGGGCATTCACCAAGTTTATTTTAAAATTGGCTTCAGTTTCTTTTTAATCATAATATTCACTAAGACGTTGATTACTCGGCTGTAGCTGCTGTATTAGGTTATGTAATATGAATGCGCAAATGTTAACTTTGTGCGCCATCTATTATCTTACACAAGAATTATTTATATATTTTTATTAAATCTTATTTACGATATAAACTATTACGATATAATTATATAATTTTACGATATTTTTTTATTAGATATGATCTGACCGGGGTTTGAACCCGAAACGTTCCGCATGAAGGGCGGCGTCTTTACCACTACACCATTGGTCAGATTATTAATAGGCAGTTTCAATTGCGTATCGAAGCCAAAAAATTTTTTGTAAATTTTTGAAGAAATGGAGAAAAGCTTAATTTGCCCTATTTTAGTTCCCTTAATAGATGGATCCCCATCAAACATTTAAATATAGGTCTTAACGACAAAAATATAAATGAGTTAGGCATTATATTCTCAGAAAAAGATTTATTTGAAAGGTTGGCTGTATTGGTATTCGATGAAATAGCCATTCGAAGGCTATACTATAATAGTGCACTGGATGAAATTAGTGCTTTTTCTGATTATTGTTCCGGCAGGACAAAATACATCGCAAAAGACATACATACATATGTATGTTTTATAATGTGTATTTACATACTTAAAGGGTTTTTTATGCCGAATGGAATATGAATTTTGAAAGCTTATTTATATACTTTTCCATAATATATTTTACCCGGGTTTTTCCCTTTTAAAATTCTAAATTAAATAATAAAATAATAAAACAAATTTTCAATAAGATAAAAAAAAATTTTTCATTATAATTTTTTAGTAGTTAAAAACCTAAAAATTATAAAACAATTTTACATACCTATTTTAAACTAATGAAAATTTAAAATACATAAGTACATTAGAAGACAATTTATGGAACTATTTTCTATTTTTTTTTGAAAGATTTGGAATAATGCAAGTAAAAAAATATAAAGCAAAAAAAAGAAATTTCATTCTTCTTTTTTTATCAATAATATTTTTTTATTTTATAATCAAAATATACACACAGACCGCGTACGCACATGATGCAGCAATTGATATGATTTACATACAAAAAAAAAAAAAAAAAAGAGACATATATACAAATGTACACACATCGATTGACATTCAAACCAAAAATTAAAAAAAAAACTAAAATTTAAATTATAATTAAACTAAAATACGATAAAGTAGATTTTACGAAATAAAAAAACTTGTCTAACTTTTTTGTTCTACGTGAATATTCTTTGTATCTAATTACTTTATGATATTATATTATTATGATATAGGCTATTATTGATATGAATTATAAATTATATTTTTATTTAATGTGATCCTACCAGAGTTTCAACTCGAGACCCTTTGATTTAAAGGTCGACGTCCTAACCACTACGCCACCGATCGAATAATTAAATTATGTATAACCTAAAAAAAAATAAGTAAATTAAAAAAACAAATTTTAAAAATTATATTTAAAATTGAAATACTTAACCAAAGGTCCTAAATCATTCAACAATAACTGCAGCACAACAAAGATGGATTATCCTGAAGAGAAGTAATTGCTAAATGTTTGTAAAATTTGATTAAATTATATAACACGTTCTAAATTTGTAATTTTATACATACATTTATTTAATGTTCTTTTGTTTTTTAATATTTTTAATAAATAAATTAATAAGAATTTTTAATATATTTGAATAGATAAATTTATTAGAAAAGGTTCGATTGATTAAATATGTACTATAGAAATAATAAAAGCTTTTATAGTTTTAAAAGGATTTATGGATTTTGGATTTAATTTGAACCAATGAGTTGTAGGATTTTCGTATCTTTGTATCTTTACTTTTTTTTCTATAATCATGTTTGATGGTATTCTACTCGTATAGATAGTAAATGGGCTGCTATCGGTTGAAAATAAATATTCTTGTTTCATAAGATTCGTAACATTTGCAATCAAAAAACCATTAATTAATAAATTATGTATAAATACTTTATAAAATTTAAAAAATTCACTAATTTAAAAATAAATTTCTGAATTAACTTATTAATTGGTATATTGAACAACTTTATTTAACCTAAGGCTTTTAAGTTTTCATTTTTCCTGATGTCAAACTTTGCATACTTGTAGTTAGGGCATAATGAAAAAAAGTTGTACGTTATATTCTATCAAATAAATAAAAGGTCTTTTAAAATAATTAATGACTACTAAATTATTCTATACAAAAACCACTTTCAAATTTACAAAAGTAAAATTACAAGAAAAAAAAACAAATTTATTTTAAAGAGAAATTAAAAAAAAATTTTATATTTTTTGAAAGAATAATGCGTAGGTACCTACAATATTTTTTTTCAATATCAATATATTTTTATTTTTACACTCTATCCATTTCAATGCAATGATCGAAGTTACATAGATACATATATAATATATATATAATTATATATATATATATACATAATACGGTCTTACAAAATATAGTTCTACATTGTAGATTATAATTATAACATCCTTTCATGGAAACTTTAAAATATTTTATCGCAAATATAAAAATTTAACTTTTACATAAATTTTTTTCATATAAAAACGAAGAAGATTATAGTTGTCCTTGTTAACTTTTAGATACCCGTGCATACCCACTATGATGTATACAATACAATAAACCGTTAGTTATTTCCCTTAAGCTATTATATATATTGCAAAGAAAATTTAAAAAAGTGAAATATTTAAAAAAAATTTATCTCATTGTGCCATAATTTTTGCTTGAAAAAAAAACATAAAAAAAAACCAAGAAAAAAAAAAAACCATAAAAAAAACACAAAAAATTTCAGTTCATTATCCCATAATTTTTGCTTAAAAAAAAAAACAAAGAAAAAAAATTCGCCTACCCTAAAAGTTGGTCCGAGAGATGTCCAAGTTTGCCAAGTAACGAGCCATATTACTTTACGTGCCGAATTTGAATTTTAACCTCGTAGCTTCATTAGATTCATAGTTATTGAATTGAAAACTTTGTATGGCATAGTTTGTATAGCACCCTAGCTTCATATAAGTGTTGGGTTCATTATAAAACTAACCGTGTGTAATTTTCATCCTCGTAGTATAATTAGTTTTGAAGAAATTCATATTTGTGCAAAAAAGTTGTATGGCAACTCCCCGAAGCCTTGGTCCGATTTTAACCAAAAACAATAGGGAACCTAGAAATTGTCTAAAAATGACTTTGTGTGATTTCAATACTCTAGCCCTTTTAGTTTTTGAGTTATCGTGTTGACACACGGACGGACGGACGGACGGATGGGCAGACACACGTAGCTAGATCGATTTACTTTTCGATGCTGATCCGATACGTACCCTTGACACTATATATCTAGATCGATGCGTTACAAACGGAGGAGCAATTTTAATATACCCGATCTAATATATGAATGCACGGGTATAAATATATACAACAATTATGAAAGATGAAATTTAAATATCATTTTTATTTAATTTTTAATATTTTTTTTTGGAATATTTATTTTGATTTTAAAATATGGTGTTGCATGTGTACTGTATGAACGTAAAGAAAACAAAATGAACGTAAAAAGAGGAAGAGTGTAGTAGAGTAGACTGTGTCAAGTCTGGGATACCCGTATGACCGTAACATATACATTGTAGCATCCGGTTAACTACTTTTGGAAAAAGTTCAAACATACACCTTTATTAAGTGTAGTGGAATATTCATATTAAAGAAGGAGTTGTATGGCAGCTACTCGAATCCTCTGCACTAGACCAACCAAATTTTGCTGTAACTTTGGCCATTACACTAAACTATTCTTAGCAAAATTTCAGACACCCAGCTTCCTTAGGTGTAATATAATGCTCATATAAAAGAAGGAGTTGTATGACAACTACTTGAACCCTCTGCAGTAGACCATCCAAATTTTGCAGAAACTTTGGCCATAAAACTAAACTATTTTTGGCAAAATTTCAGACACGCAGCTGTAATAGGTACAGAGTAATACTCATATAAAACGAGGAATAGTGTAGTAGAGTAGACTGTGTCAACTCTGGGATACCCGTATGACCGTTATATGACCATTATATCATTATTATTATAAACATTAATCACTTTTGGCTAAATTTCAAACATACCAGCTTTATTAGGTGAAACATAATGCTCATAAAAAAGAAGGAGTTTGTATGGCAGCTACTCGAACCCTCTGAAGTAGACCAACCCAATTTTGCAGTAACTTTGGCCATTACACTAAACTATTTTTGGCAAAATTTCAAACACCCAACTTCAATAGGTATAGAGTAATGCTCATATAAAATAAGAAGTTGTATGGCAGCTACTCCAACCCTTTGTAGTAGACCAACCAAATTTTGCAGTAACTTTGACCATTACACTAAACTATTTTTGGCAAAATTTCAGACACCCAGCTTTAATAGGTATAGAGTAATGCTCATATAAAAGAAGGAGTTGTATGGCAGCTGCTCGAACTCACTGCAACAGACCAACCAAATTTTGCAGAAACTTTAGCCATAAAACTTAACTACTTTTGCCAAAATTTCAGACACGTAGCTGTAATAGGTACAGAGAAATACTCATATAAAAAAAGAAGTTGTACGGCAGCCACCCGAACCCATGGACCAAAATGGCTGGATTTAAATAGCGATGACGGCTATTCCAAAAAAACGAATTTGCGAAAATTTCGAGATCCTAGCTCCTTTAGTTTTTGAGTTATCGTGCGGACGGACGGACATACATAGCTAAATCGATTTTTTTTTCGATTCTGATCCAATTCATACACTTGAGTCTATATCTACCCCCCCCCCCCCCTCCTTCTCTGCGTCACAAACGTAATGGCACATTTATTATACCCTTTGACTATATAGTCATACGGGTATAAAAAGAAGTTGTATGGCAGCTACCCGCACCTATGGTCCAAATTGGCTGGACTTATATAGCAATGACGGCTATTGCAGAAAAAACGAATTTGCCAAAATTTCAAGATCCTAGCTCCTTTAGTTTTTGAGTTATCGTGCGGACGGACAAACGGACGGACTAACGAGCATACATAGCTAAATCGATTTATTTTTCGTTGCTGATCCGATCCATATACTTGAGTCTATATATACTCCCCCTCCTTCTCTGCGTCACAAACGTAATGCAAATTTATTATACCCTTTGACTATATAGTCATATGGGTATAAAAATAATTCTTGTGATAAAAAAAAATCAAGGGTTTTCAGAAAGCACATTTTCAAAATTAAATAGTGTTACATACACATAAAATAAATATAAAAATAAATGATAATATTATAATTTAGTTGTTTCATCAATTCATTATCAATTATGAATAATAGTGAAAAATGTTAACATTTAAATTTGGAAAAAAACCTTTGACACATGGTAAAACATAATTTTGGGGCTTAAAATTTTGTCTATTACTAAAAGAACTAATTATAAAAGGACAAGTATTTAAGTTACAGGAGTTTAAAAATAGCAAAATTTCGAGCCTTTACAACTTCAAAACAAGGGGTGCGACAAAAAACATTTGTGAGTCTACTCTTACTAATTTCTGCGGATCTAACTTCTTTCAAAACTTCAAGACTCTAGTTTAAACCGTTTAGACTATGTAAGGGGTTAAAAATTTGGCAAAATTGAGTTTTGCGTAATGGTAAATTTTACCATTACCGTAATGGTAAATTTTACCAAAAATGTAGTTCCGTAACGGGTGGGGCTCCAGAAAAATGTTCTTACAAGAAATTTTGTAAAACCTACTTGTAGTTAAAATTTCTTCATTCGATTTCAAACGATGTAAAGCTTTTTGAAATCAAACGGACGGACAAAGTGAAACTATATAGCCACATTTTTACAAAATCTTTTGAAGATGTGCTAAAAACGAAAAAACTTTTCTCTTTATTTGTACTGTAATATGATAATAGTAAAAAAGTATTTAAAAGAGTAGTACATAAAAAGACATAAAACAAGAAAGAAGAGAAAAAAAATTTTTTTTTTCATGATATTCAATTTTTTCATACCAAGGACATCCCCTACCCATAAAATTGTAATAAGTAACAAACAAAAAAAAATTGTTGTAGGTGCGAACTGTTGATCATTGTTTGTATGTATATAACTCATTTTATTCAAAATTTTTAATTTTTTCAATTTAGATAAATATTTTTTTAAGCTTTTTTTTTCTACTTTTTAATATGACTTTGTTATATTATCTTTAAAAAGTACTTGGCACATAGTGTAAGTGTTAAATATAATTAAAAAAAAAAAATCAAGAACTGATATTAATTTTTTTAAAAAGTAATAGCTAATTGGTATAAAAGTCAATCGTGTTCTTAACTTTCAACAGATAGCAGATTCAAACTTTCAATTTCGTTAACGAAAGAAAAAAACTGTTATTTACAGTTCTTAAAATTATTTTCTTTTATTTTAACTTTAATTTCTTGAAAATTTAATAAGTTTTAGAAATATCCTACATGCCATATAATCTCAATAATTAATAATTTTAATATATAAGAATTTATTTAATAATATTTGAGTATAATTTTTAATTAAGTAGGTAATATTAAAAGTAACATAAAAATAAAATGAGTGAAAATTTGAATTTATTTACAATTGTTATTTTAAGTTTAATAACAATTAATTTTGCAATACCTTCATCGAGATTGGATAATCCCTGCAATTGTGGTATGTATTTTTTTTTCTGATTGATTTTTTTTTATAAATGAAGTTTTTATTTTAGTTTAATTCATATTATTAAATAATTAATTTGTCACAAAGTCAATAAGTTATGATTTAATATGCGTTTAAATTAAATTCATTCAAATTATAAAAGTAGTTAAAACTCATAAATTTCGATTAATATAGAATAAGTTAAAAACAACGTCATAAATAATTTCTTTTCTAATACATTATTTTTTAGAAAATTTTGAAATCATAAAATTAAATGGAAAGTAATTTCATAAAGTTAATCATTTTCATTAATAATAAAATTGGAACACAAAAGAGCATAAATTTTTCATATGGAAAGACTAAATTAAGTTCTTAAAATTTTGTAATTGAATTTCAGTTGTTATCTTTTATTTGATTCAAATTAAATTACTATATACATATTTCAAATGCAAGTTATATCTATGCTGATACCTGTCAAACAACATTTCAACTTCTTCTTAAATGCCTTCAGCTTTTAACCTTACACTCATATTTTTAAAATTTTTTTGTAATTTAAATTGCAACATTAAAATTATTTATGTATTTATCAAATGATTTACAAAACATAATTTTAAATGGATTTAAATTGCGTTTAATATAATTTAAAAAAGAAATATTGGTTCTTTAATTTAATATATAGTTTGCGATAAATGAACTTTTAATTTAGCATAAAATTCAGTAATCCAAAAATCTAATAGATAGATAGTAATAGTTCCGAAAAAATGGAACTGATATACGTAACAGAAAATTCGTTTCTAAAAATATTTCTGAATATTTTTAAAAATATTACTGTTTTAATAATTCGAAATATTATGTAAAATTTATAGTTGTCTTTATTAGATATGTTTAACTTATCGGATAATAAGGTTTGTGTTGTAAGCAGGGTTTTGTCAAAATTATTATTGACCTGATTTTAACCATTTAAAATTTAATTTGTTATTTCAACGTTTAACAAATTTAATTTGAAATTTAAATAACAAATTTCATTTTTCTATTGGTAGGTATTTAAATTAAATATAAATTGAAAGTTTGATTAGATTTTTATTTATCTGTAGCTAAAAATTTAAAATTTTCCATTTCAAATACAATTTTATTTTAAATATAAATTATTTAGTTTTAATTAACTTTTTACTTTTTTTTCAATAAATTTTCAATATTACAGTATTTATTTTTTGTATTTTTTTTGCAGTTCGATAGTGCAATAAACATTTATAATTACTTTAATTTATTAGAAATAAAAAATTAAATCGAGTCACGGTGTGCATAGATATATTTTTTTAATTACGAACCTTAAAAGTAACACACACACACATAATTTTTTAATTTCGACATTATTTCCCCGACAATAACAATTTTAAATTGGTTCAAATATATGAATAATAATATAAAAATAAAAATAATTTTAAATTGGTTAATCTTCACAGATATTTTTTTTTAAGTCAAAATTTTTAACATTTAAAATGTAAATTTAAGAAAATATTAATTAAGAAATTTTTTATGAAATTAAAATTTTTTCAGTTATTTTAAAAATGAGTATAAAAAATAGTTTTTTTCAAGAATTGACAAAATCGTCGTTATTATGTTATAGCTTTTTTTTAAAGAATTGGCGTTTTTGTATTTTTGGTGGGTTTTTTTTCGTTTTTTGATTGTAATTGCCGCAAGAGAAATGACGAATTTACAAGATCAACCCTGAATATAATTATATTTTAAAATATTTTCATAAATTTTGGTGGGGTGTTCAATAATACAATATTCCAATAAGAAGTTAAAAACAAAGAAAATAGAGGAAAAATAAAGAAAAATTAAAAATAAGAAATGTTAATAAGCTTCATTGTTTATAAAAAAAATTTAATTAAAAATTAGTTTTATAAGGCTTTTTTCTAATGTAAAATAAAATGAAATAAAATAAAAATAAAAAGTTAAAAAAAAAAAAAAAAAAAAAAACAACCAAAAGAAAGGTTTTTTTTGTTTTCATAGGACAATGATAGTTTTTTTTTAGAATATTGCGTTTTTTCAGGTGAAAACCCGTCTTTAGTTTAACGTAAATTTGAATTTAACGGTCAAACTGTTAAAAGTTAAGGCTTATGACTCTAATATTATGCGCCGACTTTCTGGGTAAAAGTAATTCATTTTCGGTTGTAACTCGCAACTCAATCAAAATATTATATGCGCCGACTTATGTCTTTCTTTTTTTTGTTTAGTTCAAACGTTCAATGAACAAGGAGATTGAAACTTTTTTAAAATTTTTTTTTTGTTTTTGTTTTTTTTTTTTGCTTTATCTCTCTAAAATTCCAGTGAAAAGAAATGAGTTCTGTTCGAAATGAAAGCAATACATTTGGTTTATACAGTAATTTTCATTTATAACGAACTCGGTTCAATATTAATTATAATAAACTTTACACTTTTTGATAAAGAATTAAATTTTACCTAAAAATGTAAGTTTTTTATTACATTGATATTTCTTTTATATAAACTTATTATATCTAATAATGTTACTTGGCGATTAATTAAGTGTTTTTTATTTTGCGTATATTCATAATAACGCATCAAAAATAAAAAAAAAATTTCAATAGAAGAAAAAGCACTATACATAGGCTTGAGGCTGACACATTAAATAAAATCTTAGCAAATGTGTTCGAAGTGTCCATTCTAGAATAAGCACATTCTACAATGTTCAAGTCTTATATTAATTTTTCAAAATTCACAGCATTCTTTTAAAACGACATTCGTTTATTACGACTAATATTTTCCGTCTCATCATGGTCGTTATAACCGAAAAGTACTGTATTTTGTTTTTATTTGCAATTTATTTGCAACAGTAGGTACTAAAAAAAAATTTTTTGTAAATCGTAAATTGTTGTTGCTTTTTGTTAAGTTTTTTGTAAAATTAAAAACCGACTTCTGAAATCTGCAGAAACTTAAAAAAAAAAATAATATTTCTTAGGAAAAATGATTTGTTTCTTATGGATCAGCCAAAATCAGCATGTACGGCATTCAGTTTCTGTCAAAAAATTTGAAATAATTAGTTAGGTATGTGAAAATATTTACATGAAAGCTTACGCGACGTACTGTACCTCAGAGTTTCAAAATTTAAAAATTGACAAAGTGTATAAAAATACATATTGTGATTGTTTTTTCTTATGCTGCTGCGATTAAATTTTAAAAATAAAATATTTTAAAATAACATTTTTTTTTAAATAATTTAGTTTAAAACATACAAATATTCAAATAAATTGAAAATACCTACAGTACAATATGTTTGAAAAACTAAAAAAATTATCTTTTTTAAAAAAAGTTATTTGCTCCTTAGGTCCCAACCTAAATAAAAGCGTACGGCGTATAATTTCTGTCAAAAAATTGAGAAATAAATAGGTACATAAATTTACATTAGAGCAGCAAAAATACGCGTAACACAATGTACTGTATCTCGGATTTTTAAAATTTATAAATATTGACAAAATGTATAAAAATATTATTATTAGTTTTTCTTATATTTCTAATATTATGTTTTAAAAAATAATATTTTTTTACAAAAATTTTTATTAAAAAATATCTTATATTCAAAATACCTATAATATGAAATTAAAAATATTTTTTTAGGTACTAAATTAAAACATTCAAATAAATATTTTTGATAAATTAAATATTGTACGCGCGGATCGATTTACCGATAATGGATATGTAGACAGACGTAATTGTACGTCGGATGTTTTGATTTCATTCTAATAATTGAAAAGTTTTTTTCACACATTCAAAATAGAATAATGGTTTTTTATAATAAAAAAAACTATTTTTAGTTTTACTATGACAAAACGAACGAATTTTATATATCAAAAAGTGTACATGAAGATTAGATAGGCGTAGTTTGTAAATGGAACGCTAATTTTTGTTTCAGGAGTACATAATTGTCAGATTAATCGTAATATATATATTTGACATTTTAAAACTACCTGTCATTTGAAAAGTTAATTATATTTAATATTATTTAAATATTAATAAAGTGATAAAATTAAGGTTTATTGCTGATATAAAAATAAAGAATATTTTTTAAGATGGAAGGGGGTAAGTGCTTATTGGTTATCAAAAAAAAAAATATGATTTAACATAACCTATTCAAGAGAATTTTAATTTAAGCCATCTGCCGGAAATTATTTATCTATTCTGTCATATACTCTTTTACAAGGGCTGAAGTAGCTGGCAATAGTTGAGAGTAGAAAAGAGTTTACTCCTCATAAAGGAATAAAAGAAATAATATTTATTTGTATTAAGAAACTTATGAGTCACGGCTCATGACCATGTATAGAAATATATTTTTGTCAATAAAAAACTTAGGAAATATTAAATAAAAAAACTAGACAAAAAGGTATAAAGTAAACTAAGGAATTCAGAATAATTTTTCGCATGTTTTCAGAACTTTAAATAGGCATACATTTGTAGTAAAAATTAAATTTAACAAGTGATGAAAAAAAACCAAGGGTTTTTAAAAAAGCACATTTTCAAAATTATATTGTATTACATACTGAGTTTAACTTTGAAAATATTTACTTGGAAATGGTTACTACTGACTTATCTAAAAGTTGTTATAGCCCTTCAATGGGGAAGGTTGCCCAATTTCTCAAGAATTTAACTTCCACTCCCCACTCCCTCCCCCCCCCCCCCCCCCCATCCTCTAATTTTTTAGGTTCTAGGAATTAAATTGTGAATTACACAAAAATTTGGAATTTTACTTAGCATTTTATTATCTTAGCAAAAATGGGTAAAACTGAGAGACACTTTCTTCAATTTAAGGAACCCCTTTTAAATTTAAGAAAAACTTTTAACATATGTTAAAATATAATGTTGGACCTTTAAATTTTGTATATTAATAAAAAAAAAATTGGACAGGTATTCAAGTTACAGGTGCTTAAAAATAGCATAATTTAAATTTTCGTGCCCTAAATAGGAGCTATAACCTAAATAAGGGGCTTGACAAAAAAATTTTGTTAACAGACTCCTACTAATTTCTAAGGATCTAACTTCTCCTAAAATTCTTCTTCTTCTCCTAAGACCCTAGCTTGAACCGTTCAGAAGATATGTGTGGCCAAAAATTTTGCGAAAATTTAGTTTTGCGTAATGTTAAATTTTTGTACCGTATGGCAACCCTAAACATTTGCCTTGTAAAAATTTATAAAGTTTATGAAACCAGCTATCATTTGCCGTTTTCAGATTGAAAATATATGTAACAGAACTCATGTTATAACACTTTAAATATAAGGCTTTTTCCAAATTTTGGGGGGCTGTAGCCCCGTAACAGGTGGGGCTACAGAAAAAAATTCTTCTACGAAATTATTTTTTTTCCAAAAACTATCCATGGTTAAAATTTCTTTTCTCTATTTCAAACGGTGTAAAAGTTTTTGTAAACATACGGACGGACGGACAGAGTGAAGCTATATAGGCACATTTTTACAAAATTTTTTGAAAATGTGCTAAAAATGAAAAAAGGGTAGGAAAAATTTATTCTTTGATTTATTGTAAAACTTTTTTTTTGGTATAAATCTTAAGATTGAGATTTAAAAAAAGACTTCGGTCAACTTGACTATTATTTGTTCTTCTGGCACCTTCAATATAATATAATACTAAATACTAAACTTACGAATTATATTTTAAATTTTGTTGTACATATTATGTATTCATAGAGTTTTTTAATTAGGATACAGAATACGTACAACATGGTTCATATCGTACTAAAATACTTAGAAAAAAGTACAGTTTACTATATGAAGGACAGCATTAACTCGAATTTTGGGTTCTTGACTTCAATAAATATATGTTTATGTTTAGAAATATGTATTTACTAGAATAATATTTAAATGTATTTAGAATTTTAATTTAATTTACCTGTACCAATTTATCCTCTCTTTAAAGCGACTTAAGCTATAGAAATAAAACTCAAAAATCGGTACTTAACAACGTTTTAATAATTAAGAAAAATTATAAATTTTTTTAAGCAAATTTTAAGCGCAAGAATTGTTGACAACACTGTTGGCATAATTTTTATTATGTATAGTCTAATATAATTTACACAAAACGAATTTTATATGTTAACTTAAAAACAAAAAAAGCTCGAATTTCGAGCACAGGGCGATACTAGTAAGAAATAAAATGATTAGTGTTGAACATTTATATCATACATGATACAAAATCTGAATTTAATTTCTTTTACCAACATTCTTATATATTATAGTGTTTTAAATTTGTTTTTAGTATTCTTTTTATACTTTCAAATTAAATATTCTAAAACAACAAAAATTTAATATTAAAACTACTTTGTTTCCATATTAATCAAATTGGTATTTTAATGAATAACCACTTAAAATTCTTTACAAATATAATTACAGATCCAGTACTAACTATTTATATAAAAAACGAGGAAGATTATAGTTGCCCTTGTCAAATTTTAGATACCCGTGCATACCCACTATGATGTATACAATAAAATAAACCGTTATTTATTTCCCTTAAGCTATTGTATAATGTATATTACAAAAAAAATTTAAAAAAGTGAAATAGTTAAAAAAATATTTAACTCATCATCCCATAATTTTTGCTTAAAAAAAAAAAAATCCCCCATCCTAAAAGGTGGTCCGAGTGATGTCCAACTTTGCCAAGTAACTTGCCCTATTACTATACCTGCCCAATTTTAATTTTAACCTCGTAGCTTCATTAGATTCATAGTTATTGAATTTAAAACTTAGTATGGCAGCTGCCCGAAAATGGGGGCGTAACATTTTGAAACTTCATATAAGTGCTCGATTCATTATATAACTTACCGTGTGTAATTTTCATGCTCGTAGTATAATTAATATTGAAGAAATTCATATTGGTGCAAAGAAGTTGTATGGCAGCCCTCCGAAAATGGGGCCGTAACATTTTGAAACTTCGTATAAGTGCCGGAGTCTTTATAAAACTAGCCGTGTGTAATTTTCATCTTCGTAGTATAATTAGTATTGAAGAAATTCATATTGGCGCGAAAAAGTTGTATGGCAGCTCCCCGAAGCCTTGGTCCGATTTTAACCAAAAACAAGCAAAGAAACAGTCAGTCGGTGCAACCGACTTAGAAATACCCTACACCTATTTGGTTCAAATTTAATGACATATCCATAAGTCATTTTAACGCCATAAAAGCTGTTATTAATTTGATTGTAAGACATAGCTAACCAAATTAACTTTATAATACTAAAAACATATTCTAATATCTTCTATATCTTAAAAAATATTACAAATTCTTACTTTCATTACTAGTAACCTAGAGTTTAAATTTCATCAAAATAGCGGCATTATTTTTTGAGTTATGGTGTTTTTAAGATATATGTTTGTTAGCTCTTGAACTTTTCAAGGGTTCCAGAACCCGAAATTATGGTACGATTTCGCCCATATGCAGTCCCCGTCATACTTTCAATACTAATTAACCCTTGTACACAATTGGAACGTTCTATCTTAATTTTAAGTTACTAGTTTTATTAATTTCGATGATAAACTTTTACACATTGAGGGGTCTAAGAAAGGTACAAAATAAGAGGGACACGCAGGAAATAGTAAAGAACACCCATGTGCCAAATTTGAAGCTTCTACATTTGTTTCAAGTTACTATCTTTATTAATTTCGAAAATATGTTTTAAGGTCCTTGTAATTGAGTAGCTGGTCCCCACCCACTACTCCAATTGGGCTCAAATTTCAAGGATACTAAGGAAATCGAAAGCGACACCCTGAAACCAAATTTGGAGGCTCTATCTTCATTGGTTTCGGAATTATGCTAGTTTAGCCTAAATTCGATCAAAAAGTTCTAAGTTCCGAACCCATTGTCCAATCCTCACCGTACGCAATCGCCGCCGTAGTTTCATTACCAATAACCTACAGCACAAATGTCATGATGATAGCGTCATTAGTTGTTGAGTTATCGTGATTATTTATATATGTTCGTTAGCCCTGAAACCGATTAAAAGGTCCAGAATCCGAACCCTTGCGCTGATTTCACCCTTATGCAGTCCACGCTTAACTTTAAGAACTAGTTAACCCTTTTACACAATTTGAACGTTCTATCTTAATTTTAAGTTACTATTTTTAATAATTTCGATTATAAGCTTTTAAAACTTAAGAGGTCTAAGAGGGATACTGAACCACCACTCCAATTGGTCCCAAATTAGGGGGACACGCAAGGGATAGTAAAGAACACCCTTGTGCCAAATTTGAAGCTTCTACAATTTTTAAAGTTGTTATCTTTATTAATTTTAAAGATATGCTTTAAGGTTTTCGGAAATGTATGGCTGGTCCCCGAGCCACCACTCCAATGGGGTCCAAATTTCAAATACATTAAGGAAATAGGAAGAGACACCCTGATAAAAATTAGGAGGTTCGATCTTCTTTGGTTTCGGAATTATGCTCGTTTGGCCTAAATTCGATCAAAAAGTTCTAGGTTCCGAACCCATGGTCTAATCCCGAACTTACGCAATCCCCAAAGTAGTTTCATTACTAGTAACCTACAGCACAAACTTGATGAAGAAAGCGTCATTAGTTGTTGAGTTATTGTGATTTTTTATATATGATCGTTAGCCCTTCGATCGATTAAAAGGTCCAGAATCCGAACCAATGGGCCGATTTCGCCCATATGCAATCCCCGCCGTACTTTCAGTCCTAGTAACCTCCAGTTAAAATTTCATCAAGATAGCTTCATTATTTTTTTAGTTATCGTGCCCACGGACGGACGGACGGACGGACATGGCTATATCGACTCAGAAGTTCACGCTGATCACAAATATATATACTTTTCCATATCTAGTTCGCTTCCTTTAGGTGGTTACAAACACCTGCCAAAGTTAATATACCCTTTTACCTATTCTATAGGTGTAGGGTATAACAATAGGTAACCTAGAAATTATCTAAAAATGACTTTGTGTGAATTTCAAAATTCTAGCCGTTTTAGTTTTTGAGTAATCGTGCTGATACACGGACGGACGGACAGACACACATAGCTAGATCGATTTACTTTTCGATGCTGATCCGATACGTGTCCTTGGCACTATATCTAGCTCGTTTAGATCGATGCGTTTCAAACGGAGGAACAATTTTAATATACCCGATGTCATATATGTATGCAAGGGTATAACAAATGAATTAGACATTAATAAATGAATCTATTTTGAAAAATTAAATGAATCTATATAAAAAGCTTCAGAAATTAAAAACTGGAAATAAGTAAAATTAGAGAATTCAAAATAATTATGTTTAAACTAAAATTATTTGTAATTGTATAATTTATTAGATTGTAGTTTTAATTACAATTAAAATGTAAAATTATCTGAAATTAAATCAAATAAAAAAAAAATAAAAAAAAAAATATTGTTTAAATCGTACTAAAAATTTTTGGAAACAAGTAAAGAAACAGTCAGTCGGGTAACCAACTTAGAAATACCCTACATCTATGTATTTGGTTTAAATTTAATGAGAAGTCCATAAGTCATTTTAAAAGCATAAAAGCTTTTATTAGTTTGATCGTAAGACGTAGATAACTAAATTAACTTTATAGTCCTAAAACCATAAATGGTAATGATAATGGTACAAAATATTAATATATGAACATATGAAAAAAGGAAATTAAAAATAGAATATTATAAATTGGTATAAAAATATAATATATTGGGACAAGTTGACCGGAAATAGGAATATAATAAATAGGGATAAGTTAACTATATATATAAAGGTTTATATAATTTGATGTTTTTTAATGTTAATTAAAACCATTAATAAAACCATTAACCATTAATTTTGATTAGCTTTTTATCATAAAATTTAATAATTCAAATTTTTCAATAATGAAATTAATTTTAATTCTTAGTATAGGTTCCTATTAGAAAAGCTTATAAATGCAAAAATGCAATAAAATTCTTAGTATATGTACTTATTAGAACAGCTTATAAATGAAAAAAATTCAATATATGTATTCCTATAATACAATGACAGATTTAGAAATTTTCATATAATTCATTTAAATATAAAAATAAATTTTAAATACATACAGCAATTACCTTTGAACAAAACTTAAGTATCGTACACAATTTCTTAATTATTTATTACCTATAGCAATAATTCAATAAAATATATGATATAATAAAAATTAAAAAAAATCCGCTTATTTAAATATATTTTGTTTTTAATTTGTAAACAATAATACATAATATGTTTTATGGTAAAATTCTTCGCCTTTTATAAAAGTGTTAAATAAGAACGAAAATAGGAAAGAACCCTCGTGTATCAAATTTAAAGTTTCTATCTTCATGAATTTCGAAGATAAGCTTTTTAATTTTGAGATTTCTTAGGAGGCACCTGAACCACCACTACAATTAAGCCAAAATTTCGGGGACACAAATGAAATAGGAAAAACACAGCGTTATAGCAAATTTAAAAGGTTCTATATTTATATCAAGTTACTATCTTTATTAATTTCGAATAAATGCTTTAAGGTCTTGTTTGTAGGGAGGGTGGTACGCAAACCATTATTCCAATTCATCCAAAATTTAACGGACACAAAGCAAATAAGAACACAGCGTTATAGCAAATTTAAAAGGTTCTATATTTATATCAAGTTACTATCTTAATTAATTTCGAATAAATGCTTTAAGGTCTTGTTTGTAGGGAGGGTGGTACGCAAACCATTATTCCAATTCATCCAAAATTTTACGGACACAAAGCAAATAAGAAACAAATACTTGTGCCCCAAATTTTATGGTTCTATTTTCTTTGGGCTCGACATTATGCTTGTTTGATCTCAATTGGATCAAAAGCTTCAAGAATCCAATCTCCGATCGGACAATAATCTCGACCATAAGCAAACCACGTGGTACTTTTATTATTAGTAACCTAGAGCTTAAATTTCATCAAAATAGCGTCATTAGTTTTTGGGTTATTGTGCTTTTTGAATAAATGTTCGTTAGCCCTTGAACTGATCAAAGGTTCCAGAACCCGAACCCATGGTTCGATTTCGCCTATATGCAGTCACCGTCGTACTTTCAATACTAGTTAACCCTTGTACACAATTGGAATGTTCTGTCATAATTTTAAGTTACTCATTTAATTAATTTATTGATCGGGATTATCTTACTACAAATTGTTCCCGTGGTGGTGGTGTACTAATTGCAGTAACCAATACCTTATCTAGTGTGGCAGTAATCACTAGGAATCAACACTCTTTCGATCACCAAATTATTAAAGTTAACCTAGGTAAGAATTTTTTTCGTTGGAATTGCTTACTTTCTTCCTAATTCTGACAATTCCTCAAATTCTAAATTTTTCGAGATATACCAGCATGTTATATCAAATATGAATGAGGATGATTCAATTATAATTTTTGGGGACTTAAACCGTCCTTCTTTATCTTTTATTTTTGACGTATCCGATAATTTGTTACTTCTAATCAACTTTCAGGACGAAATAGATTTCGATCTTATTAATGTATTTTATGGTAAGTATTTACACCAAATTATTAGCTTTCCGAATATTTATTTCAAGTGGTTAGATCTACACGAATGCATATGTGGTAAAACTGAAAACCTTTTTACAAACACTCCTCATCATAACGTAATCATTTTCGAATTTTCCACTGCCAAATCAATTTACCAAATCTTATAATAATATTTTTGCATATGACTTTCTTAATGCTGATTATTAAAGCATTAATAATGCTTTATCAGTCATCAGTTGGGACGACCTGTTAACAGGATATTGACTTGATTATCTCTCAATTCTATTCAAAGCTATTTGAGATAATTAACTCCTTTGTTCTTAAAATTCGCAAAAAGGGTAAGACAACCGAATCTTTGCCGAACAGTGAACTTAGTACATTACGTAACCAACGCAATAACCTATACAAAATAATTAAAAATTCAAAAGAACCTAATAATGACTTATTAAACAGGTACACGGGCTCTTTTCTTTACTTGATATTCTATTCCTATTTTCGTTCTTATTTAACACTTTGCTTTTGAATTTAAATAAAAATCTAACCTGGCTTATGATAGATATCTCAGTAACGCAGGCAACAAATTAATTACAGATCCTAAAAATTTTTTTGACTTCATTAACACAAAACGCTAAACTTACGGTTATCCAAGCTTAATGTCAAAAGACAATACGTTTTCTAATTGTCCTAAAACTATCTGAAATTTCTTTACTAATTCTTTCCAAAAAGTTGATCGTCCACACTCCATTTGATTTTGATTTCTCTAACTTAATAAATAATTCAAATCCTATTATTACGGATTTATACCTTTCCAAAAATTGAAATATTTGAAGCAATGACTAAACTTGATACCAAAAAAGGTATAGGACCTGACCAAATTCCATCGACTTTTTTATACAACAGTGTCAGTTATCTCACTTATTCGCTTCATTTTATTTTTAATAAATCTCTATTCTCAGGCATTTTTCCTCTTTTCTGGAAATCTTTTTATCTTACCTCTATCTACAAAATTGGTGATAAATCATACGTCGAAAATTACTGTGGCATAGCTATTCTATCAACTATTCCAAAGTTTTTGCCCATTATAAATACAAAACTAAACGAACAACAACATGGATTCAGAAAAGGTAGTTCCACAACAACAAACCTTTTAGTTTACACTTCTGAAATCCTTAAAAAAATAAAAATTGGCAGCAAGTTGATGCTACTGACACGGACTACAGCAAAGCATTCGATCGTGTTAATCAAAAAATTCTACTAAAAAAACTTCCAGCTTAAGGTATTTCGGGCTCTTTTCTTTACTGGATATTATCCTATATTACAAATAGAACGCTAAATATAAAATTTCAAGGAGTTTTGTCGGTCTTAATCATGTTACATCACGAGTACCGCAAGGTAGCCACTTAGTCCACTCTTGTTTAATATATTAATTTCCGATCTTTCTAGTAAACTTTTTGGTGTGTCACATGTTGCATTTGCTGATGATCTCAAGATTTATCATGTAATTAAAAAGAGTTTCGATGTTGCACTACTTCAGACAAATCTAAATTATCTGCAAGAATGGTGCTTCTCTAATAAGTTAGAACTAAATGCAAGACCTATGGAGGGCTAAGAGAGGTACCTGAACCGCATTTTTTTATAATTTTATTTTGAAAGTCAAGGATTTGCAAATATTGATAGAAGTAAATTATATAGAAGAAAGTTAACGTACGAGTAACGGAAAAAAATTAGGAATTAAAACAATTTATAACTGTAAAAACATATTTACAAATGTAAGGTAAATGACATTTTTTAAAGTTAGAAATTTATTGAATTTTGAAAATCAATTGTGTAAACTAGAATTTTTCATAAATTTTGAATTTCATGTTTAGTTACAGGTATACTCGTACAACATTTTTGCACATTTACACACATTTAATAAATTCAGAATCATTCAAAAAAGGCGTTCTTTTTCAAAATACAAGTTTTGAACTTTTTCACTATTTGTAGTATATACTATTATGTATGAGTGTATGATTAATTTTTTGAATGATATATATAAAAGCAGAAAAATTCGACATTGGAATATTTCGGTTCTAAAGAAATGATCTTAACCTTTTATAAGTTATATATATGTATACTGATTTCATATATGTATTCGGATGGAGTTTTATTGAGAAAAGCTCTATAACTTTTGTTTCGGGACTATTATTCGAGGTCGTTAAGCAATCGCCGTTGAAAATATAAAAACCTGAATGAAGCTACTCAATGTTAATATAAAAGCCAGTAATATATCGCCATGTGATGATATTATAATTTAACACTTTACACTTTACACACCGTCAGACACTAAAAACATTCTTAACGTGCACGATACTGAAAGTTAAAAATCTTAGATTTTCTTCATTGAGAATAACATTCATAGTTCGCAAAATGATTTACGATCAGAATGATAATTTACTGTATACTATACTTAAACGAATAACTAATTTGGTGTATACTTTTTTTAGCAATACTTGTTTTTAATTTTACTGTTTTATTATACCCTACACCTATGAAATAGGAAAAGGGTATATTAACTTTGGTATGGTGTTTGTAACTACCTAAAGGAAGCGAGCTAGATATGGAAAAATATATATATTTATGATCAGCGTGACCTCCTGATTCGATACAGCCATGTCCGTATAGCCATGGAGCTATTTTCATGAAATTTAAACTGTAGGTTACTAGGGCTGAAAGTACGGTGGGGATTGCAAATGGGCGAAATCGGCCCATTGTTTCGGATTCTGGACCTTTTAATCGGTCCAAGGGGTAACGGACTTATATAAAAAATCACGATAACTCAACAACTATTGACGCTATCTTCATAAAATTTGTGCTGTAGGTTACTAGTAATGAAACTACGGCGGGATTGCGTACGGTCGAGATTGGACCATGGGTTCGGAACCTAGAACTTTTTGATCGAATTTAGGTTAAACGACCTACCCTCTTAGACCTCCCAAGGCTTAAAAGCTTATCATCGAAATTAATAAAAATTAAGATAGAACGTTCCAATTGTGTAAAAGGGTTAACTAGTATTGAAAGTATGATGGGACTGCATATGGGCGAAATCATCCCAAGGGTTCGAATTCTGGACCTTTTGATCGGTCTAAAGGCTTACGAACATATATAAAAAATCACGATAACTCAACAACTTCATAAAATTTGTGTTTTAGGGTACTGGTAAAGAAACTACGGTGATAGCGTACGATGGGGAATAGACAATGGGTTCGGAATTTAAAACTTTTTGATAGAATTTAGTTCAAACGAGCATAATTACGAAACCAATGAAGATAGAACCTCGAAATTTGGTATCAGGGTGTCTCTTTCTATTTGCTAAGTGTCCTTGAGTAGTGGGTTGAGGACCAGTCACACAGTTCCGAAGACCTTAAAGCAAATTTTCGAAATTAATAAATATAGTAATTTCAAACAAATGTAGAAGTTTCAAATTTGGCACATGGGTGCTCTAATTATTTCCTGCGTGTTCCCCTAATTTTGGATCAATCAGAGTGGTGGTTCAGGACTCCTCTTAGATCCCCCAAGGTTTAAAAGCTTATCATAGAAATTAATAAAAATAGTAACTTAAAATTAAGATAGAACGTTCCAATTGTGTACAAGGGTTAACTAGTATTGAACGTATGACGGGGACTGTATATGGGCGAAATCGTACCATAGTTTCGGGTTCTGGAACCTTTGAAAAGTTCGAGGGCTAAAGAACATATATCTTAAAATCCGCATAACTCAAAAAATAATGCCGCTAGTTTGATGAAATTTAAACTCTAGGTTATTAGTAATGAAAGTACCATGGGAATTGGTTCTGGTCGAGTTGGGACAAAGAGTTCGGATTCTAGAAGCTTTGGATCGATCTGAGGTCAAAAGAGTATAATTTCGAAGCCAAAGAATATATTTCCTATTTCTTATTTGTCCCCGAAATTTAGACTTAATTGTAGTGGTGGTTCAGGTGCCGCCTAAGAAATCCCAAATTAAAAAGCTTATCTTCGAAATTCATGAAGATAGAAACTTTAAATATGATACACGAGGGTTATTTCCTATTTCCGTTTTTATTTAACACTTTTATATTTTTACAAGGCCAAGAATTTTACCATAAAACATATTTTGTATAATATTTTATAAATTAAAAACAAAATATTTTTTTAATAAACGATTAAATTACTTTTTTTTAATTTTTATAATATCATATATTTTATTCAATTATTACCATAGGTGATATATAATTAAGACATTGTGTACAATACTTAAACTATATTAAAAGGTACTTGCTGCATTTATGTAAAATTTGTTGTTATATTTAAATGAATTATAAGTTTTCATCAATTTTGAAAAATTTTAATTATGAAGTATATTATGCTTTGGTGAGCTTTTTATCACAAAGTTTAATAATTCAAATTTTTTCACTTTTGTAATTGAATTGAAATAAATATATTTTCATTTAATTCAAGTTTTTTTGTTTTTTAATATTTTTAAATAGATAAATTAGAAAGAATTTGTAATATTTTTGAATAGATAAAGTAATTAGAAAATGTTATTAGTATTATAAAGTTAATTTGGTTAGCTACGTCTTACGATCAAATTAATAACAGCTTTTATGGTTTTGAAATGACTTATGGACTTTGCATTAAATTTGAACCAAATTTCTAAGTCAGTCAGTTCTTTACTTGTTTTGGTTATAATTTTCTCTAAAGAGATATATTATGAGAAAATATATTGAATCATATGTAATCAAACAAAATTCTTATCGTAAATTAGAATATCTATGACTGTAAGATTCAGAAAATACCTAATGTTTGATAAGTTTTCTTTATTTGAAAATTTAATTATTTATGTTTAAATTCTGTGGAAAATCTCCAAAACTTGATAACCGTAATTTTTCCCTTTTTGAGATAACATTTGAAGTGGACTGTTTAACATCAAATCTTTGCAATTCCAAAAATCTATTATTACAAAACCAACAGCAAGTTATTTTATGGTTATTAATAATGTTTTAAATAAACATTTTGTGTCACAAAATATTTTTAAAAATTTTCAAACACGTTTATTGAAAAACTGTAATTTTGCGGTTATCAAGTTCTGGATATTTTCCACAGAATTGAAAGTAGCAGTTTATAAATCTATAGATCGTTAACTATGAAGCAACATTAAAACCGGTTAGGTAAATTAATAGGGAAAGTTACTTGGCAAAGTTGGACATCACTCAGACCAATTTATGATTTATTTTTTGTTTTTTTTTTTTTTTTGTA
Source organism: Dolichopus griseipennis (assembly GCA_963082915.1). Taxonomy (NCBI): domain Eukaryota; kingdom Metazoa; phylum Arthropoda; class Insecta; order Diptera; family Dolichopodidae; genus Dolichopus; species Dolichopus griseipennis. The sequence continues at coordinate 108,875,798 of OY720441.1, forward strand.
AGAAAAAATTATGGGATAATTAACTGAAATTTTTTTTTTTTTCTGTATTTTTTATTTTTATTTGTAGTATTTGTTTGTTGTTTATTTATATTTGTGGGAATTCCCTTGTTTTTTTTTAACAAGTATTGTAAATTGTTATTTGATCCAACTGTGTAATTAGAGTTCGAATTCATAATTTAATTAAAAATTTAATAGACATGTGAAAGAATTTGATATAAGAAATAAAATGATTAGTGTTGAACATTTATATAATACATGATACAAAATCTGAATTTAATTTTTTATACCAACATTATTATATATCTTAGTATTTTAATTTTTTTTTTTAGTATTCTTTTTATACTTTCAAATTAAATATTCTAAAACAACAAAAATTTAATTTTAAAACTACTTTGTTTCGCTACTTTCCACACATATTGCTGCAGATTGAGATTTCGTACCCCCGATAGTTTCACAAAATTTTTTTGTTTTGATTTCATATAATAGAATTTTTTTACTATTTCTAAGCTAGCTATTTCAATTTTATTGTTTTTATACCCGTGCATACATATACGACATCGGGTATATTAAAATTGCTCCTCCGTTTGTAACGATCTAGACGAGCTAGATATAGTGTCAAGGGTACGTATCGGAGCAGCATCGAAAAGTAAATCGAACTAGCTATGTGTGTTTGTCCGTCCGTCTGTGTGTCAGCACGATAACTCAAAAACTAAAAGAGCTACAGCTTTAAAATTTACAAAGTCAGTTTTAGACAATTTCTAGGTCCCCTATTGTTTTTGGTTAAAATCGGACCAAGGCTTCGGGGAGCTGCCATACAACTTTTTTTCACCAATATGAATTTCTTCAAAACTAATTATACTACGAAGATGAAAATTACACACTTATATGAAGTTTCAAAATGTTACGGCTTCATTTTCGGGAGGCTGCCATACAACTTCTTTGCACCAATATGAATTTCTTCAAAACTAACTATGCACACGGTTAGTTATATAATGAATCGAGCACTTATATGAAGTTTCAAAATATTACGCCCCCATTTTCGGGCACATGCCATACAAAGTTTTCAATTCAATAACTATGAATCTAATGAAGGTACGAGGTTAAAATTAAAATTGGGCAGATAAAGTAATAAGGCAAGTTACTTGGCAAAGTTAAATATTACTCGGACCAACTTTTGGGGTTGGCGAATTTTTTTTTTTTTGGTTTTGTTTTATTTTTAAGCAAAAATTATGGAATAATGAACTGAATTTTTTTTTGTGTTTTTTTATGGTTATTTTGTTTGGTTTTTTTTTTTGTTTTTTTTTTTTCTAAGCAAAAATTATGGGATGATGAGTTAAATTTTTTTAACTATTTTACTTTTTTAAATTTTTTTTGTAATATATATAATAGGTTCCTCGTTTTTTTTAATTTCAATCTAAATTTTTTTTTTTTTTAATTTAAGTACCTACTTGCATAAATTTTAAATTAATGAACAAAAAACTTACGGACTTAAAAAAAGCCCCTAAAAATTTTTTATATGAAACTGATCGTCTATAATATTATTTGGTCTATGTATGGTTTTATATTATCAAAATGAAGTATTTTAGTTTTTAAAGTTACAAATTTTTAAGGAAACTATCCAAATAAATTTATTTTATTTGTAATTCTTTTATTATTTCTGTTGAATTTAAAAAATAAACAAGAAGAATTTTACATTTTAAGTAGAATCGAACTCACACACTCTAAGCCTAACCACTGAACTTCACTAACCACTGAACCACACAATTCTTATAAATTTATGGTCAGATTTCTAATATAAATATATCACTAACTGACAGAATGAAAAATAAACCAATAGGCACAGGCAAGTTCATATAAAATATTACAAAAATAAATATTACAAAATAAATATAAAAAAGTAAAATAATTAAAAACGAGGAAGGGTGTAGTAGAGTAGACTGTGTCAACTCTGGGATACCCACATGGCCGTTACATAAATATTATATATAGTATAAGTCTCATATAAAAGAAGGAGTTGTATGGCAGAAAATTATGTCTGATAAAATTATTTTATTGTAGAACTTTTATCCTTAGCCCAACCCGCTACGGAGTTACAGCAATCCAAAGTCGAAAGAATCTGACCAATGGCGTATTGGTAAAGACGCCGCCTTTAATGTGAAAGTCTAGGGTTCAAACCCCGGTCAGATCATTTCTAGTAAAAAAATATCGTAAAAACACAAAGATTTAATATAAAATAACTCTTGTGTAGGATAATAAAAGACGCACAAAATTAACATTTGTGTATTCATAATCTGATACAATAGCTACAGCCGAGCAATCAACGTCTTAATGAATGTAACGATTATATATAATGCTATATTTAAACAGTTATAACAAGAGTTATATAAGGTATATTTACCCTAAACTCAGTATGAAACATTAGATATAATTTTGAAAATGTGTTGTTTTAGAAACTGTTCTTTTTATTTGTTTTTTTCATCACTTGGTGTTTATATACTCCCTCGTTTTATACTTAAAAAAAATTACCATATATTCATATACAGTTTTATATCAGTTTTAAATAGGAACACTGCAGTTAACCTAGATTCATTTTTCAAAAACACATTTCGCCTAATGATATTTGACAAAAACGACACTTCACAAAAATACTTTTAACAAAGAAGACACTAAGCAAAAATAGACTGTTAACAAACAAATATTTTTATAATAAGAAGAATTTTAGAGTTAGATTCAAAATCAGGGTATTTCATTTCTCCAGAATATATATATATATATATGTTTATATGATATTCTGAATTATTAGGATTTTAGAGTTGGATTCAAAATCAGGATTGCCGCTTTTTCCAAGATTTTTTTATAAAATAAGTATTCGACTTTTACAAAATATATATGCATATATCTATGTGTAAGGTTCTGAATTTATATTGTTGTTAGTTTTGGAATTGTAAATTTTGTTTAAAGTCTTTTTGTGATGCAATATTTTGTAAAGTGTCTTTTTTGTGAAATTACATTAAGTGAAATATCTTTTTTTAAAAAATGAATTTATGCCAACTGTATATCCAGCCATAAATTCTGCTTTACCTACATATGATATTGTTTATCTAAATTTTTTTAACAAAGAATTAAATTAATTTAGGGTTTCCATGAAAATTGCTGATATAAATGCTGGTAGATTTATCATAGAAATTAACTTTTTTTCCATGAATAATATTTGAATTGATACAATTAATGGCAATTTTACATTATTTCCGGAATTTAATCAATTGGTTTATGTTTAATGAAATATTTAATTTTTTCTATACTTACTTCCGATAAAATTTTTTATAATTACTTATAAAATTAAAAAATGATTCATAAATTTAAAATTAAACAAATGTTGTACTCGTATGTGAAGTAAGTTAAAGAGCAGCTTAAAATTTCGAGTTTATATAGAAAAAAATAATATAGGTTAAATAAACCTATAATAAACGTTTTTTTATAATTTTATTTTGAAAGTCAAGGATTTGCAAATATTGATAGAAGTAAATTATACACAAACAAGTTAACGTACAAGTAACGCAACAAAATTTGGAATTAAAACAATTTATAACTGTACAAAACATATTTACAAACGTAAGGTAAATGACATTTTTTAAGGTTAGAAATTTATTGAATTTTGAAAATCAATTGTGTAAACTATAATTTTTCATAAATTTTGAATTTCATGTTTAGTTACAGGTACACTCGTACCAATTTATTAATTGGAGTTAAAATACGATTATCTGTAGGTATCTCAACATTTTTGCACATTTACACACATTTAATAAATTCAGAATGATTCAAAAAAGGTGTTCTTTTTAACAATACTAGTTTCGAACCTTTTCCACTATTATGTATGAGTGTTTGAATAATTTTTTGAATGATATATATAAAACCAGATAAATTCTACATTGGAATATTTCGGTTCTAAAGAAACGATCTTAGCCTTTTATAAGTTACTAGCAGATTTTGTTTTATACTTTGCTATAAATTAGAAATGGTTTTACCGATTGACAATTGCCGACTGATAATTGTCCAAAAAAAAAATTTTGGAAGGATATAACGTTCAATTTTTCGAAATATTGCTTGGTCAAAGTTTCAAAAACAGGTTTGTTGAGTTCAGCAGCTTTTTACAGATTTTTTCGTTACTTTACTTTTAAGCAGAAGCGGCTTGACAAATTGACTTTAGATTTTGTATGCGTACATGTATATACTTATCATTCCTACGATTACTCAAAAGAAAAATTTTGTAAGTAAATTACTTCCAATTTTTGAAAGTAGGTAAAACTTCTTTGAATTAGGGGAACGTTTAAAAAAAAGTTTTGTCGAGTTCTCTTAACCGATTGCGAAACAAAAACTTAACAAAACGGTTTGCAAAACAGTTTTAACGATTATCTCTAACTTTTTTTATATACGTGGTGCTTCTTGACAATTTGGTGCTGCTTGACGATAGAGTTGAGGATGGTAGGTTTCCGGCGAATAATGTGAACTGAATTAAATTTTTTTTTTATTATTATTTAATAATTATGAAAAGTTTCAAGTGAAATTTGATAAATTTGTTGAAAAATTGCTAGAATAATCCTAAAAAAATCGTTTTAAAAAAATGTCTTTATTACATTTTAAAATTAACATGTACACCATGTGTAATTTTTGTGTTATCTTTTTAATAACAGCAACTTAAATTAAATCCATTGAGAGGCCAATTGCCCCGTGCACAGGGTAATAGCTAGTTTACATATAATACTACAGGTCAAAAGGGTATACTAAATTTGCCATTATGTCATTACACTATGCCAATAGTATTCTACTTGAATTGCCAACGTTTGAATAAAATATAGTCAACTTAAATTTTGTTTTGTACTTACTTGAAAGTTACGCTACGCTCTTCCTCGTTTTTTTAAGATTTTATGAGAGAAATGTAGACTTCTTTTTTGGAAAAACTGTTTTAAAATACTATGTATTTAAGCATAATTTCAGTGTTAAATTTAAGTTGCAACTTTACACTGAAACCTATTTTTAAAAAACAACAACTGCAAAATAAATAAAAAACAAAGATTTACGAAAAAATGTAGAGAAGGAAAATGTTACGTTATTTAAATTTAAAGATATTATTTAGATTCTTTATAAGCTTTATTTTTATTATTATTAATATTATCTCATTTAGCTGTTGCTCTATTTGGGAATATTTAAGGAGAGCAAAAAAATTTGTCTTATTGGAATAAAGGTTAACGTGCGTTAATACCAAAAATTTTAAACATTTCATTGGATCTTTGTGCAAAACGCATAAACAGTTCAAAACCAAATTAACCCTGTGCGCTTTTATAAATAAAATGCTGGTACAAGTTTTTCAATAAAATTCTTTTAACCGTTTAAGCAAATAAAATTTATAGAAAATTTCATGGCGTCGTCGTGGAAAACAGGTTAATCGAACTGAACTCAAACTTTTTGCAGGCTGTCTTTTGGACTGCAAAATCAACTTGTAAAATTGGACACAAATCTGAAACACAAAATTTTTTGGAAGCCCGCCAAGTCGAAATGAGTTTTTTTTTTTTTTTTTTCTTTATTTAATTTAATTCCTACTTAAATATTTAACTTATATCTAGACAATTTTTTGAAATAATATTAGTAACATAAATAAAATTCATAAATATATATAGGTAATTTTGGGACCTTAGCTTTTAGCCATCTGGCGCTATAGAATTCATAATTAATTTTGATTTATTTAAATGTTATTTTTTTTTTTTTTTTATATAGAATTTATAATTACAATTTTAATTTATTTATATATAATTTTTTTTTTTTTTGATTTGATTGTTTTGATTTTGTTTGGTTTTCATTTTTTTATTTTTATTTTTTATTTTTTACTATCACTATTCTCGCTTTCACTTACACTAATAATATTTGGTCTAAATAATTTTCTCTTTATTGGCGCTTTTGAAGATCACTTTAAAATGTTGGTTTCTCTTTAGAAACCAACATTTAGAGTGTTACTGATATTTACAGTGTTACTGATAATATCAGTAACACTCTAATTTAGGTGTTATTGATATTATTTAGGTGTTACATTTAGGTGTTACTGATAGAGTGTTACTGATTTTTAGAGTGTTACTGATATTTAGAAGACTTATAGTTAGTGGGACTACAATTGTATAAGTTCCTTGATTTTCTTTTTAAAAAAACAGATATTGTTGATTTGTTTTAACTCAGTGGGTAAATCATTAAATAGTTTTAGACAGTTATACAGGCAATTTTTTTTTGATTGTCTGTTCTAAATAAAGTTAAGTAAAAATTTGATCTATTTCTCGTATTATGGTTGTGGATATCGAATAATCTATTGAGGATGAAGTTATGTTTAATAAGATTCTTGATTATCTTAAAGGCAAGAATATATAGTTCGCGTTTGCAAATATTATCAAAACTAAAATAAATGACGAATTACTCCATAATGGATTCAAATATGTTATATTTGAAAGAGTATATGATGAATATAATATATACAGTATGTTACTATTGAGCACCTTTCGTATTCTGTATATAATGAATATATACGGTGAAATTTTTTTTATGACATGTTCAATATGATTATGCCAATTTAATTTGCTGTCAATTACTAAACCTAGATAGTTAAAAGATTTTACTACTTCGATGGAATTGTTATTGTAATAAAAGTTTATTGCTGAAATTTTCTTGTTTTCAAACAACAAAATTTTTGTTTTTTTTACATTTAACAAGAAGCGATGTTTTACAAGCCACTCTTCTATAATGCTTAGGTCAGTTTCAATAGAATTTTTCAAACACGATTCGGATGTCTCACCATATATAATTACGGCGTCATCGGCATACAGTTGAATGTTTCCATTTAGATCCAGTTTAACTATATCGTCAATATATAGTTTGAAAAGATCTGGTCCTAAAATAGACCCTTGTGGGACACCGTTTACAATTATTGTTCTTTCATCGCTTAAAAATTCTGTTATTCTGACTTGATGTTTTCTGTTCGATAGGTAAGATTGAAAATATAAAATTTTATTATTTGTAAAGTTTAGTTTTTTTAGCTTAAAAAGTAAAATTTCATGATCAACACAATCAAAAGCCTTTTGAAGATCAAGAAAAAGACAAGCCACATATTTTTTTTCATCTATTCTTTTTGTAATAAAATCATTCAGGGAAAGACAGGCCGCAGTTGTGTTCGACATTTTTTCGAATCCAAATTGATTGTCACTTAATATTTTATTTTGTAACATGAAGGAATGTAGTCGATTCTTGATAACTAGTTCGAAAATCTTCGAGAAAGCATTTAAAATTGATATTGGTCTATAGTTTGTTTTACAAGCTGAGCTACCATTCTTAAATATGGGTGTTGCAATGGCTTTTTTCAATGAATCCGGGAAACTGTTAGTTTCAAAAGATAGGTTTATAAATTTGACTAGTATTGGAATTAACTGCTCAGAAAATTTTTTTATAAATTTTGTGGATATATTATCATGTCCAGTGGCTGCGCCAGTTTTTAACTGTTTTATAACATTGTCAACTTCCCTATAATTAGTTGGATAGAGTTCAAAACAAGTAAAAATATTTCCGGAAAATTGATTTAAATAGGATTCGTCAATAGAATTGTTACCAGTATTAAGTTCCTTTGTAATATTCACAAAATACTCATTCATAATTTGTACAATATGTGCTTTTGAAGTTATTGTGTTGTTGTTATGCTTGTGTTGTTGTTGAATCATTTGAGTTTTTATTAAACATTACTTTCTTGTAAAAATTCCATACTCTTTTACTATTATCGGGGTCTATTGATATTTGATGAGAATAAAAATGAGTTTTAGCTTCAGCAACTAGTTTTTTTACTTTTATTTTGTATTCATCATAAAGTTTTTTTACCTTGGAGTCTTCAGGATATTTTTTTTTTAAATTAAAAAATGAATCCCGGATTTTAATTGTTTTTAATATATTGTCATTCATCCACTCTTGTTTTTTTTTATAGTTTTTAATGGTAGTTTGACTGTATTAGTTTTGATTAAAGAAGTTAAATCTTCAGTTAGCCTATTAAAAGAATTGTATGAGTTTATGTTGGACCATATTTCATTACTTGTTATAAGTATCATAATTTAATACAGTTTTAAATTGTTTCAGACTATCAATTACTGGTTTTCTATCTAGGCTGAGTAATAACATTTGGTGGTCCGAAAGAGAATTGTCAAGAGTAAAAAATAAATACTAATAAAGTAATGAAATGATCTATAATTGATTTTTTATCCATTCCAATTCTTGTTGCAAATGTATTCGATATTTTATTATATATAACATATCCATTTGTTAAAAGCATGCTTGTATAATTTCTAACTTCATTATTGTTAACCAACAAATCTAAATTAGAATCACCGATTATAATAGTGTTTTTATATTTGGTAGTTAATAAGTCTAATTTATTTAAAAATTCATTCATACTGGTATAATGAGACCTGTAAATTGATAGTATACTAAAATCTTGCTTTAATAGTTTTACCATGCGAATTTTGAAACTCTTCCTCGAAAACTAGGCAACTCGAAATTTTTTTATCTACATAAATTGCACACCCTCCATAAGGTTCTTTCCTATTAGAAAAATAAGCATTAAAATTTGGCAAATTGTAGAAATTATTTTCTGATTCCCTTAACCAAATTTCAGTTAAAATAATTATATGAATATTAAATTTGTAATTGTTGATTTGGTATTCTAAATCGTATAATTTTTTTCTTAGACTTCTAATATTTAAATATATAATGTTCAAATTATTTACCATTTGAAATTTTATTGCACTGTCTGGCAATTCTGTGTAAAAGTCTAATTTCAAATTATTTTTTATATTACAATCAACTGATTCCATTTTTTTTTTTTATTAAATACCAGCAACAAAAAATAAGATAACAACATCATATTCATAACTTGAAAAAATATAAAAAAATAAAAAATATAAAAACAAGAGAACAATATCAAAATTTGAGAGCATGTGGTCAAAAAGAAGATTCTTGATAATATTGCATTTACATATGATTTAAGAATTGATACCGATTTTTAGCACATTTTCAAAAAATTTTGTAAAAATGTACCTATATAGTTTCACTCTGTCCATCCGCCCGTCCGTCCCTTTTTACGTACGATTGACAAAAAAATATCAGCGACGGGTAGGTGTTGCAATACAAATAATTTAATGTTAAAACTTTTTTCTATTACCTCTCCCGTTACGGAGCTACAGCCTCTCAAAGTCGGAAAAAGCCCTATATTTAAATAGTTATAACAAGAGTTCTATAAGGTATATTTTCAATCTAAAAACGGTAAAAGACAGCTGATTTTATAAGCTTTACGAACTTTTAAAAGCCAAATGTATAGAGTTACCATTCGGTATTAAAATTTACCGTTATCTAATACTAAGTTTTGCAAAATTTTTGGCTCTTCATAATTTCTGAACGGCTCAATCTAGAAACTTGAAATTTTAGGAGAAGCTAGATCCTTAGAAATAAGTAGGAGTCAGTTAAGAATTTTTTTTGTTACGCCTCCTGCTTAGGAGCTGTAAGGGGTCCAAAACCTTAAATTTTGCTATAAATTTAGCTTTTAAACACCTATAGCTTGAACACCTGTCAATATTTTTTTTTATTTATATACAAAATTGAAAGCTCCAAAACGGAAGTTTCAACCAGTGTCAAAGGTTTTTCTTAATTTTAACTTTGTCCGTCTGTCTGTCTGTCCGTATGTTTACACAAAGTTTTACACCATTTGAAATAGAGAGAAGAAATCTTAACTACAAGTAGGTATTGCAAGAAAAATAATTTCATGGAAGAACTTTTTTCTGTAGCCCCACCCGTTATGAAGCTACAGCCCCTCAAATTTGGAAGAAACCCTTTATTTAAAACGTTATAATAAAAGTTCTATGAGGTATTTTTTCAATCTGAATACGTCGAAAGATAGCTGATTTTATAAGATTTACAAACTGTTAAAAAACTTATTCATTGGGTTGCCACCGGTACTAAAATTTACCGTTACCCAAAACTCAATTTTTGCAAAATTTTTGGCCCCACATAACTTCTGAACGGCTCAAGCTAGAAACTTGAAATTTTGGGAGATGTTAGATCCTCAGAAACTAGTAGGAGTCGGTTAAGAAAATTTTTTTGTTGCGCCCCCCTTTTAAGAGCTGTAAGGGGTCCAAAATTGAAATTTGGCTTTTTTTAAGCACCTGTAACTTGAATATCTGTCCAAATTTTTTTCTATTAATATACAAAATTTAAAGGTCCAACATTATATTTTAACATATGTTAAGCGTTTTTCTTAAATTCAAAAGCGGTTCTTTAAATTTAAGAAAGTGTCTCTCAGTTTTATCCATTTTTGCTTAGATAGTAAAATTCTAAGTAAAATTCCAAATTTTGGTTTAATTCCTAGAACCTAAAAAAATGGAGGGAGGGAGGGGGTGGTGAGTGAGATTAGATCCTTGAGAAATTTGGTAACCTTCCCCATTGAAGAGCTATTGGGACTTAAAACTTAAAAATTTATTATTTTTACAAGTAAGCAGTGACTTATTCCCCCATAGTATATATTTCTAAAATTAAACTGAGTTTTTAACACAATATAATTTTGAAAATGTGCTTTTTTAAAAACCCTTGGTTTTTTTCATCACTTGTTTTGTTTGTTTTTTATTTACATTTTTGCATCTCAATGCATCGAAATATAACAATGAGAAAATTTGTTTGTTAGTTCTCTTAACGTCGAGATTTGAAAGCGTCATAAATGTCAATATTCGAGACAATAATAAAACAAATAAAAAAGTGAAAAGTGAAAACGAAAATACTAACATAAAAAAAAAAATAAATATTAAAGTAATTATGGTGTAAATAATTCAATTTATAATATGTTTGAAAAAATGTATAAAATAATTTTAAAAATGTTTTAATTAAAAATTAAATAAAAAATGTAATAAACAAGTGATAAAAAAAACCAAGTGTTTTTAAAAAAGCACATTTTCAAAATAATATAGTGCTTCATACTAAGTATTTTATCGGTATATAATGTTGAAGCTTCAATATTAACGTTTAATTTAGGAAATATATACGTTGGTGACTAAGTTACTGCTTACTTATACAAACAGTAAATTTATAATTTTTAAGTCCTAGTTAAGCCCACCTATGGGGAAGGTTGCCAAATTTCTCAAGGATATAATACTCACTACTCCCCTTCCACCAAACTTTTTTAGGTTCTAGGAATTAAATTGAGAATTCCATTAAAATTTGGAATTTTACTTAGAATTTTACTATTTAAGCAAAAATGGTTAAAACTCAGAGACACTTTCTTCAATTTAAAGAACCCCTTTTAAATTTAAGAAAATCTTTTAACATATGTTAAAATATAATGTTAGACCTTCAAATTTTGTATATTAAGGAAAAAATATTTAAACAAGTATTCAAGTTACAGGTGTTTAAAAACAGCAAAATTTCAATTTTCGAGCCCTTATAGCTCCTAAACATGGGGCTTGACAAAAAAATTTTGTTAACCGACTCCTACTAATTTCTGAGGATCTAACTTCTCCCGAAATTTTAAAACCCTACCTTGCACCGTTCAGAAGATATGTGTGACCAAACATTTTGCAAAAATTGAGTTTAGTATAATGTTAAATTTTAGTACCGTATGGCAACCCTAACATTGGCCTTTTAAAATTTTATAAAGTTTATAAAACCTGCTATCGTTTGCCGTTTTCAGATTGAAAATATATCTAACACAACTCTTGTTATAACAATTTAAATATAGGGCTTTTTCCAAATTTGGGGGGCTGTAGCCCCGTAACAGATGGGGCTACAGAAAAAAATTCTTCTACGAAATAATTTTTTTTTTGTAATACCTACTCGTGGTTAAAATTTCTTTTCTCTATTTCAAACGATGTAAAAATTTTTGTAAACATACGGACAGACGGACAGACGGACAGACAGACAGACGGACAGACGGACAGAGTGAAACTATATAGGCACATTTTTACAAAATTTTTTGAAAATGTGCTAAAAATGTAAAAAATAAAAAAATGTTCAATTTTAAAATATTCAGAAAAAATAAAAAAGTTAAAAAGAAGAAACATAAAAAACTTGTTTTTGTTTTTAACAATATTAATTTAGAGTACAAGAATAAGACAAAAAATACATGAGATACAGAATGTTTTTTGTTTTTAACTTTCATTATTATCATTAACAAATTGTAAAATATTATTGATATCATTAAAATTTTTAATATTGAAAATTTTACTTTTATCTTTTTCACGCATTTTAATTGTATTATCCCTATACCATAGATATTGAAATTTAAAAGTGTTTTTAATTTTTTTTGCTTCAAAATACAATTTTTTTTCCATTTTTAGCACATTTTCAAAAAATTTTGTACAAAGGTGCCCATATAATTTCACTCTGTCCGTCCGTCCGCCTTTCCGTCCGTCAGTCTGTCCGTCTGTCCGTATGTTTACAAAAACTTTTACATCGTTTGAAATAGAAAAAAGAAATTTTAACCACGAGTAGGTATTACAAAAAAAATAATTTCGTAGAAGAATTTTTTTCTGTAGCCCCATCTGTTACGGGGCTACAGCCCCCTTAAGTTGAAAACGGTAAACGATAGCAGGTTTTATAAACTTTATAAAATTTTAAAAGGCCAATGTTTAGGGTTGCCATACGGTACTAAAATTTAACATTATGCTAAACTCAATTTTTGCAAAATGTTTGGTCATACATATCTTCTGAACGGTGCAAGGTAGGGTCTTGAAATTTTGGCAAATTTTAGTGGAATGCACAACTTAGTTCCTAGAACCTAAAAAAATGACAAGGGGGGTAATGAGCAGATACTCGAGATTCACTGTAAGTTTGCTTAATAAAAATTTGATAACTTTCCCCATTGGAGGGCTATTGGGATTTAAAAATTAAAACTTTCATGTTGTTATAAATTAGTTACTTATTCACCAGTGTATATTTTTACAAAAGTGAACGTTAACATTCAAGCTCCAACATTATATTTCGCACTTGTTAACAGGTTTTCTTGAGTACATTAGTTTGGTTTTATATCCGTCTGTCCGTCCGTCCGTGTGTCAGCACGATAACTCAAAAACTAAAAGAGCTACAGTTTTGAAATTTTCACAAAATATTTTTCAATCAATTTCTAGGTTCCCTATTTTTAGCACATTTTCAAAAAATTTTTTAAAAATGTGCCTACATAGTTTCACTCTGTCCGTCCGTCCGTCTATCTGTCTATCTGTCTGTCTTTATGTTTGCAAAAACTTTTACATCGTTTGAAATAGAGAAAAGAAATTTTAACCACGAGTAGGTATTACAAAAAAAATAAATTCGTAAAATAATTTTTTTCTATAGCCCCACCCGTTATGAAGCTGCAGCCCCCTAAAGTTGGAAAAAGCCCTATATTCAAATTGTTATAACAAGAGTTCTATTAGGTGTATTTTCAATATGAAAACGGCAAAACATAGCTGGTTTTATAAACTTTATAAATTTTTAAAAGACAAATGTTTAGGGTTGCCATACGGTACTAAAATTTACCATTATGAAATACTCAATTTTTGCAAAATATTTTTAGCCCCGCATATCTTCTAAACGGTTTAAGCTAGGGTCTTGAAATTTTAGGAAAAGTTAGATCCTTAGAAATTAGTAGTAGTCCCCTGTTTAGCAGCTATAAGGGCTCGAAAATTGAAACTTTGCTATTTTTAAACACCTGTAACTTGAATACCTGTTCAATTTTTTTTTCGTTAATATACAAAATTTTAAGGTCCAACATTATACTTTGACATATGTTAAAAGAGTTTCTTAAGCTCAAAAGCGGTTCTTTAAATTGAAGAAAGTGTCTTTCAGTTTTAACCAATTTTTGCTTAAATAGTAAAATTCTAAGTAAAATTCCAAATTTTGGTAGAGTTCATAATTTAATTCCCTGAAACTTAAAAAGTTGGGGGAAGTGGAGTAGTGATGATTAGATCCTTGAGAAATTGGGCAACCTTCCCCATAGAGGGGCTATTAGGACTTAAAAATTAAAAAACTTACTGTTTCTATAAGTAAGTGGTAACTTAGTCACCAACGTATATTATTTCTTAAATTAAACGTTAACATTGAAGCTTTAACATTATATTCCGATAAAGTTCTCAGTATGAAACACTATATTATTTTGAAAATGTGCTTTTTTAAAAACCCTTGGTTTTTTTCATCACTTGTTGAAAAATGATTTTGAAAAAATATTTCACTGTTACCTTCATCTTCCAGATCAAATTGAGTTGTAAATAGGTGAACATTTTTCTTAGCATTGAAAAAATTATTTCTTTTATCTTCATCATGAAATTGTATGGTATATTGCTTGTGTTTATTACTTGTATGAGACGATTTTTCAAGTGGAGAAATTTTGGCAATATCATTTTGGTTGAATTCAATTTCAATTTCTTTGCAAATTTTTTCCAACAGAACCATGACATTGATCTCTTTATTTGGTAAACCATTGATAATTATATTTTTCCTATATGCATTTCGTTCCTTTCCATCCAGCATGGATTCTAAGTAGTTAACTTTTTTTTCCAATACAGAGGTATCTTGTGCCTTTTTCTGCTTTAGTTTAGCAATGTCATTTGCATTTTGTTTTACTTTTTTTTGGAGTTGCTCATTCTCTATTTTCAGAGCTGAATTTTCTTCAACTAAGTTATTAATAACTTCAGTCAAATTATTTAACTTGCAAGTTACCTCCAAAAAATTATTTGATAGGATTGTTATCTTGGAAAGTATTTCATCTATTTTATTAGCATCATTTGAGGACATTGTAGTTGAATTTATGGATTCTGACACGTTTGGCACTGTCGGTGTTGACGGAATATTCAATAAAGATCTTCTTTCTTACATTTCCACAGAACCAATAACTTTCTTCTGAATCAATAAACCTTTTATGATCTTCATTAGTCAACCCTACACAAGATATATGGAACCAAAATCTACAGCTACCATCGCATTGTACTTTCTTAACTTGTCCTTTAAAGTTGGTTTTGCAAGAATCGCAGATTTTTTTATTATTATTTAGTGTTGACATGTTTATTTATATAAAGTTGTTTTTTTTAAATTTGAATAAAACAATTTTTTTTTTTTTGAATAATAATAAAAAAAATGAAAAAAAAAAATTTTACAAAGTTCAAAAAAGTAAAAAAAAGAAAAAAAAATTTTTTTTATTATTTTTTCTTTCTTGTTTTAAAACACTAATAACCTGTTTAAAACACTAATATTTATTTTGATAATTTTTATTTATTAGGTCAAATTTTTATAAATGATTAGAAATATAAAGTTTTTCAGAATTATTTTAAGATTCGAAATTCAACTTATTCAATTCAGTTTTTAATTTTTAATTTTTAATAAATGTTAAAATTTTATAAAATTTTATTTAAAGCGGAAAAAAAACACGTCTTCACCATTTGACAGTTCGAAAGGAAAAAAAATCTTATAGAAAATTCATTTCAACCAAATTTCAACTAATTCCGGTTGCTAAGAGGAACCTTTGTGCCAAATTTCAAGTCAATAGGTCAAAGGGTTTTGACTCCACATCAAAAAAACGAAAAAGTTTAAAACGGCTCTGGAGCCGCAACCTGTTGACTCATAAAAATGTGACATAGCCTATGACACCCCCGGGCTCTCAGAATTATTCCTTTAAAATTTTGTGACAATCGAACTAGTGGTTTTCACGTGAATCCTGGACAAAAAAACAAACAAACAAATTTTCTTCTTTATATATTAAATATATTATGTATTATACTGATTTCATATATGTATTCGGATGGGGTTTTATTGAGAAGAGCTCTATAACTTTTGTTTCGAGACTATTATTCGAGGTCGTTAAGCAATCGCCGTTGAAAAATATAAAAAGCTGAATGAAACTACTCAATGTTAATATAAAAGCCAGTAATATATCGCCATGTGATGATATTATAATTTAACACTTTACACACCGTCAGACACTAAAAACATTATTAACGTGCATGATACTAAAAGTTAAAAATCTTAGAGTTTCTTCATTGAGAATAACATTCATAGTTCACAAAATGAATTACGAGCAGAATGCAAGTGTACTGTATACTATACTTAAACGAACAACTAATTTGGTGCATACTTTTTTTGAGGAATATTTATTTTTAATTTATACTGTTTTATTTTGGTTATAATTTTCTCTAAAGAGGTATAATATGGGAAAATATTTTGAATCATATATTATCAAACAAAATTCTTATCGTAAATTAGAATATCTATGACTGTAAGATTCAGAAAATACTTAATTTTTTGATAAGGAAACCTAAATTTGAAAATTTAATTGTACATGTTTAAATTGAAAGTAGCAGTTTATAAATCTATAGACCGTTAACTATTAAAACCGATTATATTAAAAACGAGGAAGATTATAGTTGCCCTTGTAAACTTTTAGATACCCGTGCATACCCACTATGATTTATAAAATAAACCGTTATTTAATTCCTTTATGTTATTACATATATTACAAAATAAATATAAAAAAGTAAAATAATAACAAGTAAGGAAACAGTCAGTCGGTGCAACCGACTTAGAAATACCCTACACCTATTTGGTTTAAATTTAATGAGATATCCATAAGTAATTTTAACACCATAAAAGCTGTTAAAATTACTTATGGTAAATTACTATTAATTTGATCGTAAGACATAGCTAACCAAATTAACTTTATAATACTAAAAACATTTTCTAATTACACTATCTATTAAAAAATATTACAAATTCTTATTTATCTATTTAAAAAAATATATTTATTCCAATTCAATTACAAAATGAAAAAATTCTAATTATTAAATTTTGTGATAAAAAGCATAATATATTTAATAATCCAAATTTTTCAAAATTGCAACTATTTTAAATGTTTAGTTTATATACCTAATAGAAAAGCTTATAAATGCAAAATATGCAATAAATGTATTTCTAAAATACAATTACAAACTTAGACCTTTTCATATAATTCATTTAAATATAAAAATAAATTTTATATAAATGCAGCAAGTACCTTTGAACACAGCTGAACCACTACAATTAAGTCTAAATTTCGGGAACACATAGGAAACAGGAAATATATTCTTTGGCTTCGAAATTATACTCGCTCGGCCTCAAATTGATCAAAAGCTTCTAGAATCCGAACTCATTGACCAAACTCGACCAGAACCAATTTCCATGGTACTTTCATTACTAGTAACCTAGAGTTTAAATTTCATCAAAATAGCGGCATTATCTTTTGAGTTATGGTGTTGTTAGAAATATGTTTGTTAGCCCTTGAACATTTTCAGGGGTTCCAGAACCCGAAACCATGGTACGCTTTCGCCCATATGCAGTCCCCGTCATACTTTCAATACTAGTTAACCCTTGTTCGAGTACCCGGACGATTTATTTTTCGATTTCTGATCCGATCCATACACTTGAGTCTATATTTAACCACACGACACAAACGTTATGGCAAATTTATTATACCCTTAGACCTATAGTCATTTATATTCAAAATCATAAAAAATTTATAGAAAATCGAAATTAATCTAAAAATCTAAATTATAATATAAAACTTAAAAATCAAGAATTTTTTTAAATAAATTTTTTAATTTATTCTTTTAGATTTTAATAAAAAAATTTTTGGATATGACTAGTGGACATATGACTATATTTTGTGTTTTATTTATAATCTTAGATACAGTAAGTAAAATTTTACTATAAAAATTTAAACAAAATAAAATTTTTAAAACTTAAGGCTAGTTCTAATAAAAACTTTGCATCAAAATCAAGCGAACCTGGGATTTTACAAATATTAAAGAAATCTAAAGAAAACAATTTAAAAACTAAATGTCCAAAATGTGGTGAGTTTTTCTTTATTAATTTTTTTTATTTAATATTAATACAACGATATGTATTAAAACTATATAGTCTGTGGTGTTGCAAATCTAAATAGTAAAATTGTTGGTGGAGTTGAAACAAAAGAACATCAGTACCCGTGGATGGTTATGTTGTTATATGGCGGAGAGTTTTTTTGTGGAGGCAGTTTAATTAATGGTTACAATTAAAAACAAAAATTATTTAATTATTTAATTATTTAATTATTTTTTTTTTCTTTTTGTTTAGATCATTATGTTCTTACAGCTGCTCATTGCGTTAATAGACTCTCAAAATATGGTATTTCGGTTAGATTATTAGCATATAATCGATTAAATTCTGGTGACAAAGCTATTGATATACAAGTGAATTTAAAATTATTCAGAAAGAAAATATTTAAACAGTTTCTTTTTCTCTTTAACTTGGCAACAGGCTCAAAATATTATCATACATTCCAGTTACTATTTTAATGATGACACTTACATAAATGATATTGCGTTGATAAAACTCGAGAAGAAAGTTGATTTTAGCAATAAGAAATTAAAACCGATTTGTTTACCTTGTGGCACTTTAAATTTAGTTAATGAAAAGGTAAAAAAAGTCAGTTTTATATTTAAGAAATAAAAAACATTAAAAATATTTTAAAATGAAGCTCCCCGACTAATTTTTTAGGGCATTGTAATTGGCTGGGGTAGAACAAGTGAGGATGGCGAAGTTGCAGATAAACTTCTTCAAGTTTCAGTTCCAATTCTATCAAATAAAGAGTGTGAATCAAAAATTACCGCAATTGTATCGGATATGTTATGTGCTGGTGAGAAAGCTGGTGGAAAGGATGCCTGTCAGGTTAGATGTAGTGAATGAATAAAATTTATTTAAAAAATGTTAAGTATATTGCCTTTAATTTATATTATTTAATTTTAATTGTAGGGTGATAGTGGTGGACCACTGCATATTATGAGAAGAAATAAATATTATCAAGCAGGTATACTGAAAACACTACAAATTTATGATATTATTTTTTTTTAATAACATATTAATATATAGGTGTTGTTTCTTTTGGTGATGGATGTGCTAGACCAAATACACCTGGAATTTATAGTAAAGTGACTAGCTTTTATCGGTGGATAAAAGAAAATACAAAAGATAGTTGCTATTGTAAATAAACAAAACTATTTTTATTAGCGTGTGTAGATTAAAGAAATATGAGTATTATATTTAAACATTTACATTGAAATTAAAGTTATAAGATTAAAATTAGGTTGCATACTTTCAGCTTGATTTCTTTAGTAATGTGTAAAAACAATTTAATGTATTAAAAAAAGTCTAAACGTAATTGAAGAAAAAATATTAATTATAATCAATCAAGATGTGTAGAAAATAGTTTATAACAGTAAGAAAATATATTTTAAAAGAACTATATAATGTTTATACTATATAATAAAAGACATATATTTCTTGAATAATTCTAGAAAAATAATTGTAGAAAGGTTATAAAAAATTATGATTTTGTAGCAAAATCAACTTAAGGTTAAGATTATTTGAGGTTTTAAATTATTAAAGTTCTTTCCCCTCCATGTTTAAAATTAATAAAATATCTTTGCCTACCATAAATTAATATTTTTAATTTTCAGCAACCCATGAAATATCAACTTAAAGAAATTTACATACAACTTTTATGTCAAAATAGCATTTTAAATTTGTAATATTTTTGTTAATATAATAAAAAATCCCATTTATTGGCTTATAACCGTGGTTTAGCAGTTATGACCACATAACATAAAAATACATTTTTACACTTGCGGTTTCGTATTTATTAAAATATTTAATTTAAAAAAAAATTATTGAAAATAAATGTTTTTACAAAACATTGACCAAATATATAAAGTAAAATATAAAATACATAAATATGAAAAAAAAAAATAAATAAAAAAATATATTACTAAAATTAATAAATACATAAAGTATAATCTGCCACGCCTGAAAAGAAAACGACATGCCTCACTTCCTCATCTCATTGTATGAGGTAAGGGACAAAAATAAATAAATAAATTTACTAGATTGGCCTATGTATGCACGTAATTTCGAAATTAACTGTTTGATTATTGAGAACGCAAAAACTAATTGCATCTAATTTTAAGAGATTTTACATCTAATTTTGCTACTTTTCTTGATATTTTTCCAAAATAATACGAAATAATAGCAAATTCAAAATTTTATACTATTTTTTCCAACTTGAAAAATGTTTTATGTCATAATTAAAATTAAACCCATTGCCCTATTTCTGTTTTCCATAAATTCAAATATAGTTTTTTAATTTATAAATTTTAATTGACAGCTAAAGAATTTTTACTGATAACAAATTGTTGTAAAATGCACCTTTTCAAAGAATATTTATTATAAATATTTCGTCAATTAAGCTTGATTGTGAAATAGCTGAAGTATGATATTTCTAATATTTTTATTTATTTCTGTTCCATGTTAAATTTAACAGGTTGCTTTAAAACAATCAAGTACATATAAATGAATATGAACTCAACTTTAAGTGCAAATTAAATAAAAAGTGTAGAGTATTTGGTTTCGAAGAAAAGGCTAATATTGTTTGGAGACTGGAGTCAATATATTTTAATCATATAATTTTTTTAAAGTGAATTTAATAATTTTTGAGACATTAATGGTTTTTCGACAATTTCGAAAATTTTTTATAAAATAGGCTAACTTTGAAAATGAATCTTCTTAATTAGATTATATTAAAAACTGTGAAATAAAGTCTATTTAAGACATAATAAATACCTAAATAAATAATACTTCCAAATAAAATGGAAAAATGAGTAAGTAGTTAAATTTTAATTTCAGTAATTTCGATTCACCGAGTACAAACACCGACTTGTAGATGCAGACGAAATACGTATTTGTGTTCTAGTTTTTCTATTTACTTGAAAACGTTTCTATCAAACTTTCAAAACCAAATTATTTTTTCAAATAATACTTCTTTTAATTTATAATAAAAAGAATTTTAATATTGTTTATAACAACCTAACAGATAACACAACCAAAATTGTTGGTTTGCTGTCTTTAAAACCGATATGGGTGGTACTTTTATTCTATTTGTTTATATTTTTTATAGTTTAATACTATGAATATATGAATCGAGATCAACACCATGGTAATACAAACCTGGTACTTACTAAAAACGAAATATTGCTTGGTCAAAATCTCAAAAACAGGTTTGTTGAATTCAGCAGCTTTTTACAGATTTTTTCGTTACTTTACTCTTAAGCAGAAACGGCTTGACAAATTGATTTTAAATTTTGTATGCTTACATGTATATACTTATCATTTCTATGATTACTCAAAAAAAAATTTTGTAAGTAAATTACTTCCAATTTTTGAAAGTAGGTAAAACTTCTTTGAATTAGGGGAATGTTTAAAAAAAAGTTTTGTCGAGTTCTCTTAACCGATTGCGAAACAAAAACTTAACAAAACGGTTTGCAAAACCGTTTTAACGATTATCCCTAATTTTTCTATACGTGGTGCTTCTTGACAATTTGGTGCTGCTTGACGATAAAGTTGAGGATGGTAGGTTTCCGGCGAATAATGTGAACTAAAGTAAAATTTTGTTTTTATTATTATTTAATAATTATGAAAAGTTTCAATTGAAATTTGATAAATTTGTTGAAAAATTGCTAGAATAATCCTAAAAAAATCGTTTTAAAAAAATGCCTTTATTACATTTTAAAATTAACATGTACACCATGTGTAATTTTTGTGTTATCTTTTTAATAACAGCAACTTAAATTAAATCCATTGAGAGGCGGGGCAACGTGCACAGGGTAATAGCTAGTTTACGTATAATACTACAGGTCAAAAGGGTATACTAAATTTGCCATTATGTCATTACACTATGTCAATAGTATTCTACTTGAATTGCCAACGTTTGAATAAAATATAGTCGATGGTTTAGAAAAAGTTAAAAAATCTGCTTTTCAACTTATATTTTGATTTGTACTTACTTGAAAGTTCTACTACGCTCTTCCTCGTTTTTTTTAAGATTTTATGAGAGACATGTAGACTTCGTTTTTGGAAAAACTGTTTTAAAATACTATGTATTTAAGCATAATTTCAGTGTTTAATTTTTAGCTGCAACTTTACACTGAAACCTATTTTTAAAAAACAACAACAGCAAAGTAGATAAAAAACAAAGACTTACGAAAAAATGTAGAGAAGGAAAATGTTACGTTATTTAAATTTAAAGATATAATTATTTAGATTCTTTATAAGCTTTATTTTTATTATTATTAATATTATCTCATTTAGCCGTTGCTCTATTTGGGACTATTTAAGGAGAGCAAAAAAATTTGTCTTATTGGAATAAAGGTTAACGTTCGTTAATACCAAAAATTTTAAACATTTCATTGGATCTTTGTGCAAAACGCATAAACAGTTCAAAACCAAATTAACCCTGTGGGTTTTTTAAATAAAATGCTGGTACAAGTTTTTCAATAAAATTCTTTTAACCGTTTAAGCAAATAAAATTTATAGAAAACTTCATCGCGTCTTCGTGGAAAACGGGTTAATCGAACTGAACTCAAACTTTTTGCAGGCTGTCTTTTGGACTGCAAAATCAACTTGTAAAATTGGACACAAATTTGGAACACAATATTTTTTGGAAGCCCGCCAGGTCGAAATGAGTTAATTCATTTCAAGCAAATTTCAACTAATTCCGGTTGCTAAGAGGAACATTTGTGCCAAATTTCAAGTCAATCGGTCAAACCGTTTTGTCTCCACATCAAAAAAACGAAAAAGTTTAAAACGGCTCTGGAGCCGCAACCTGTTCACCCATAAAAATGTGACATAGCCTATGACACCCCCGGGCTCTCAGAATTATTCCTTTAAAATTTTGTGACAATCGGACCAGTGGTTTTCACGTGAATCCTGGACAAAAAAACAAACAAACAAATTTTCTTCTTTATATATTAAATATATTATGTATAAACTGATTTCATATATGTATTCGGATGGGGTTTTATTGAGAAGAGCTCTATAACTTTTGTTTCGGGACTATTATTCGAGGTCGTTAAGCAATCGCCGTTGAAAAATATAAAAAGCTGAATGAAACTACTCAATGTTAATATAAAAGCCAGTAATATATCGCCATGTGATGATATTATAATTTAACACTTTACACACCGTCAGACACTAAAAACATTATTAACGTGCATGATACTAAAAGTTAAAAATCTTAGACTTTCTTCATTGAGAATAGCATTCATAGTTCACAAAATGAATTACGAGCAGAATGCAAGTGTACTGTATACTATACTTAAACGAACAACTAATTTGGTGCATACTTTTTTTGAGGAATATTTATTTTTAATTTTACTGTTTTATTTTGGTTATAATTTTCTCTAAAGAGGTATAATATGAGAAAATATATTGAATCATATATAATCAAACAAAATTCTTATCGTAAATTAGAATATCTATGACTGTAAGATTCAGAAAATACTTAATGTTTTGATAAGGAAACCTAAATTTGAAAATTTAAATTGTACATGTTTAAATTGAAAGTAGCAGTTTATAAATCTATAGACCGTTAACTATTAAAACCGATTATATTAAAAACGAGGAAGATTATAGTTGCCCTTGTAAACTTTTAGATACCCGTGCATACCCACTATGATTTATAATATAAAATAAACCGTTATTTAATTCCTTTATGTTATTACATATATTACAAAATAAATATAAAAAAGTAAAATAATAACAAGTAAGGAAACAGTCAGTCGGTGCAACCGACTTAGAAATACCCTACACCTATTTGGTTCAAATTTAATGAGATATCCATAAGTAATTTTAACACCATAAAAGCTGTTATTAATTTGATCGTAAGACATAGCTAACCAAATTAACTTTATAAAACTAAAAACATTTTCTAATTACACTATCTATTAAAAAATATTACAAATTCTTATTTATCTATTTAAAAATATTAAAAAACAAAAAAACTGGATATAAATGAAAATATATTTTTTCCAATTCAATTAATTAAAAATTCTAATTATTAAATTTTGTGATAAGAAGCTAATCAAAGCATAATATATTTAATAATCCAAATTTTTCAAAATTGCAATTATTTTAAATGGCTAGTTAATATACCTAATAGAAAGCCTATACGCAAAATATGCAATAAATGTATTTCTAAAATACTATTACAAATTTACACCTTTTCATATAATTCATTTAAATATAAATATAAATTTTACATAAATACAGCAAGTACCTTTGAAAACAGCTGAACCACAACAATTAAGTCTAAATTTCGGGAACACATAGGAAACAGGAAATATATTCTTTGGCTTCGAAATTATACTCGTTCGGCATCAAATTGATCAAAAGCTTCTAGAATCCGAACTCATTGACCAAACTCGACCCGAACCAATTCCTATGGTACTTTCATTACTAGTAACCTAGAGTTTAAATTTCATCAAAATAGCGGCATTATCTTTTGAGTTATGGTGTTGTTAAGAAATATGTTTGTTAGCCCTTGAACTTTTCAGGGGTTCCAGAACCCGAAACCATGGTACGATTTCGCCCATATGCAGTCCCCGTCATACTTTCAATACTAGTTAACCCTTGTACACAATTGGAACGTTCTATCTTAATTTTAAGTTACTAGTTTTATTAATTTCGATGATAAGCTTTTACACATTGGGGGGTCTAAGAGAGGTACTGAACCACCACTCCAACTGATCCAAAATTAGAGGTACACGCAGGAAATAGTAAAGAAAACCCATGTGCCAAATTTGAAGCTTCTACATTTGTTTCAAGTTACTATCTTTAATAATTTCGAAAATATGGGTCCTCTTAACTGAGTGGCTGGTCCCCACCCACAACTCCAATTGGGCCAAATTAGGGGGACACGCCAGAAATAGTTAAGAACACTCTTGTGCAGTGGGTTCGTGTACCCGGACGATTTATTTTTCGATTTCTGATCCGATCCATACACTTGAGTCTATGTTTTGGTTAGATTATTAGCATATAATCGATTAAATTCTGGTGACAAAGCTATTGATATACAAGTGAATTTAAAATTATTCAGAAAGAAAATATTTAAACTGTTTTTTTTTCTCTTTTACTTGGCAACAGGCTCAAAATATTATCATACATTCCAGTTACTATTTTAATGATGACACTTACATAAATGATATTGCATTTATAAAACTCGAGAAGAAAGTTGATTTTAGCAATAAGATATTAAAACCGATTTGTTTACCTTGTGGCACTTTAATTTTAGTTAATGAAAAGGTAAAAAAAGTCAGTTTTATATTTATGAAATAAAAAAACATTAAAAATATTTTAAAATGAAGTTCCCGGACTAATTTTTTAGGGCGTTGTAATTGGCTGGGGTAGAACAAGTGAGGATGGCGAAGTTGCAGATAAACTTCTTCAAGTTTCAGTTCCAATTCTATCAAATAAAGAGTGCGTATCAAAAATTACCGCAATTGTATCGGATATGTTATGTGCTGGTGAGAAAGCTGGTGGAAAGGATGCCTGTCAGGTTAGATGTAGTGAATGAATAAAATTTATTTAAAAAATGTTAAGTATATTGCCTTTAATTTATATTATTTAATTTTAATTGTAGGGTGATAGTGGTGGACCACTGCATATTATGAGAAGAAATAAATATTATCAAGCAGGTATACTGAAAACACTACAAATTTATGATATTATTTTTTTTTAATAACATATTAATATATAGGTGTTGTTTCTTTTGGTGATGGATGTGCTAGACCAAATACACCTGGAATTTATAGTAAAGTGACTAGCTTTTATCGATGGATAAAAGAAAATACAAAATATAGTTGCTATTGTAAATAAACAAAACTATTTTTATTAGCGTGTGTAGATTAAAGAAATATGAGTATTATATTTAAACAATTACATTGAAATTAAAGTTATTAGATTAAAATTATGTTGCATACTTTCAGTTTGCTTTCTTTAGTAATTTGTAAAAACAATTTAATGTAAGAAACTCTAAACGTAATTGAAGAAAAAATATTAATTATAATCAATCAAGATGTGTAGAAATTAGTTTATAATAGTAAGAAAATATATTTTAAAAGGACTATATAATGTTTATACTATATAATAAAAGACATAATATATTTCCAAAATAAACCTAGAAAAATAATTGTAGAAAGGTTATAAAAAATTATGATTTTGGAGCAAAATCAACTTAAGGTTAAGATTATTTGAGGTTTCAAATTATTAAAGTTCTTTCCCCTCCATGTTTAAAATTAATAAAATATCTTTGCGTACCATAAATTAATATTTTTCATTTTCAGCAACCCATGAAATATCAACTTAAAGAAATTTACATACAACTTTTATTTTTTTTTTTTTTTTTTTTTTAATTTGGTTCTTTATTAGTATAAAATACTATAAAATAATAACAATAAATATTTTTCCGAAAAACGAAAATTAACGAAAATTAAATAACAAAATTAAAATATATGATCAAAATCCATTATGTATTAAATAGTGTATTAATATTTTTTTAAATTTATCCAAATTGCCTATTTCCCGAATTACAGCTGGTAACGCGTTGAACAAATGAAGGCCTTTGTAAAATAAACTATTTGGTGTGTTGTTTCTTCTGAAAAGTGGAAGTCTGAACATGCTTGTTGATCTTAAATTATAATTTACTGCTTCTCCGACATAGCTAATAAATCTCGTTAAATATTCAGGTAACATGTTGTGTTTCATTTTAAAAACGAAGATTAATACATTAAACTGCAGACTCTGCCGTACAGACATCCATTTCAATTTTCCCAGCATATATTGCACATTTGTTATCCTACTACATTTTAATATAACACGCATCGCTTTAGTCTGTAGGATTTTAAGTTTGTATTTCTTGTTTTCTTTGCATAAGAACAATAAAGATGCACAGTAATCAAAGTGTGGTAAAATCATTGTGTTATATACAGTTATTGCACATTTATGTGTTAATTTATTTCTGATTCGACCAAAATAGCCAATCTTTTGCGCAATTTTGTTGCTAATGTACTCTGCATGATTATCAAATGACAGATTTTCATCTATAAAAACTCCAAGGTATTTAATAACGTTTACGCGATCTATTTTTTCATTTGCTATATTTATGTTTGTAGTATCGTTTGTTCTGTCGTTTATAATCATGTACTTTGTTATACCCGTATGACTATGTAGTCCAAGGGTATAATAAATTTGCCATTACGTTTGTGACGCAGAAAAGGAGGGGGGGTAGATATAGACTCAAGTGTATCGATCGGATCAGAATCGAAAAATAAATCGATTTAGCTATGTATGTCCGTCCGTCCGTCCTTCATCACGATAACTCAAAAAGTAAAGGAGCTAGGATTATGAAATTTTCACAAATTCGTTTTTATGCAAAAATCGGAAGCGCTATTTAAATCCAGCCATTTTGGTCCACGGGTTCGAGTACCTGACATACAACTTCTAATTTTATATGAGCATTACTCTTTACCTATGAAAGCTGGGTGTTTGAAATTTTGCCACAAATAGTTTAGTATAATGGCCAAAGTTACTGCAAAATTTAGTTGGTCTACTGCAAAGGGTTCGAGTAGCTGCCATACAACTCCTTCTTTTATATGAGCATTACTCTACACCTGATGAAGCTGGGTGTCTGAAATTATGCCAAAAGTAATTAAGCGGATGATATAATGTGTATGTTACGGTTATACGGGTATCCCAGAGTTGACACAGTCTACTCTACTACACTCTTCCTCGTTTCATCTAAATTTAATTTTAGCTTGTTTATACAAAGCCATTTGAATAAATGTTCAAGATCTGAGTTAATTTTATTGCAGCATTCTTTTAAATCTCTACCAACTATGTATATTAAAGCGTCATCAGCAAATAAAATAATTTTACAAAACTTAATACACGATTTTATATCATTGATGTGGATTAGAAAGCTCAAAACACCTAAAATCGTCCCTTGCGGCACGCCATTATTAATTAATTGACTATCAGAAAACTCACCATTTACATTTGTTCTTTGTGTTCTACCTTCAAAGAAACTGCTAAACCATTCTAATTCATTTCCAACAATGCCATATTTTTTAAACTTCATCAATAAAATCTTGCTATCTACAGTCTCAAACACTCGTTTAAAGTCAAGAAAAACTGCTGCCACCACAAGGTTATTTTCTTTTACAAGCTTCCAATCATACAAAACCAAATTTAGTGCTGTTTCACATGAGGGTTTGCCACGAAAACCACTTTGTTCATTACACAGGTATTACTCTAAGTATTGTTGTAATTGCGAATTTATTACTTTTTCTAAAATTTTTTCATACATTGGTACCATGTTGATAGGTCTAAATTCATTTGGTGACTTTGGATGAGATATTTTCGGTATTGGCTTGACTATTGTTTCCTTCCACCTTAAAGGAAATTTACCTTGTCTCATAGACATATGAATGATATAAAGCAAGATATCGCCCAACAGATCGAAACAGTCAAGAATTATCTTATTGTTTATACCAGAGAAATCAGTTTTTTTGTTCATTTGTTTTACTATTTCTAACAATTCGCTTTTGTTTATTTCTTTAAACTTAAATCTGTTTTGATGTTCTTCGATCATGTTTATATATTCGACAAAATTAATGCTTCTAGTTATATCTTCGATACTGCTTATAAAAAATTTATTCAATTCATTTGCTATTTGAAGTGGTTCATTAAATTCAATGTTGTTTATAAAAATGTTTTCTATTTCTTCACTTTTTGATGGCTTTGTTATATACCTTTGAAGTGATTTCCACATTGACTTATTATCACCCTCGTAATTTTTTAGCTTATTTTCAATGAATTGATTTTTAGTTTTTGTTACGACTTTTCTATATTTATTTCTTGCCATTCTATATTGTTCCCAGCTTCCGGAATCATTTACCAATGAAGCTCTACTATATTCTGTAGTTTTGTCATTATTAAGAAATCTCAATTCATTGGTGAACCATTCTTGTTTCCTAAAACCAACACGAAATTTTTTCCTGAATACTTCAGTACCTTTTTCGATAGTCCTCTTAAATATATTTGCAGATAGACTTAATTCTTGGATTTGACAGATATTACTTAAAGAGATCAAAAGGTTTTTAAATCGTTCAGTATTTATTTTTATTGTATTTATTTCTGTGAATTTAAATGTGTTTTGACTTGTGTAAAACAATAAAGTACCAAATTTCTTTATTATTCTTAATTTTGTTTTGCATAATCCACAATTTATTTTTATATTAAAAAATTTTTTGTGCCAATACCTTAATGGAATTTTTTATGTACATAAAAATTATGTCTTGACATACAGTTGCATCTATAAACGTTATACCCTTCTAACAAAATTTCATTTTCATTAATATCTTGTGTTATATGCGTTTCACTTAAAATTAAAAAATCGAAATAATTAAAACTATTCATGTGTTCTAATGCTGGTAGATTTTTGGTTAAACCTTGAACATTAAGTTAATTGCTTTTAAATGTTGTCTTGAATCTTGGGTGCTATTTAATTGCTAGTATATTATTTTGCTTTTTTCTATATTTAATTTTCTTTTATATATCGGACAGTCACTACTTTTTGTATCAAGATCAACACTTAAGTTTTCGAGATTTAAATCAATTTTAGCTCTAGCACAATTTTAACATTTATTTGTAGTTTCCGTACATTTTGCTGCTAAATGATCTTTACTGCTAATATAATAAAATATAATAAAAAAGCCCTTTTATTGGCTTATAACCGTGTTTAGCAGTTATGACCACATAACATAAAAATACATTTTTACACTTGCGGTTTCGTATTTATTGAAATATTTAATTTAAAAAAAAATTATTGAAAAATAAATGTTTTTACAAAACATTGACCAAATATATAAAGTAAAATATAAAATACATAAAAATTAAAAAAAAAAAAGAAATAAAAAAATATATTACTAAAATTAATAAATACATAAAGTATAATCTGCCACGCCTGAAAAGAAAACGATATGCTTCACTTCCGGTATCTCATTGTATGAGGTAAGAGAAAAAAATAAATAAATAAATTTACTAGATTGGTTTATGTATGCACGTAATTGCTAAATTAACTGTTTGATTATTGAGAACGGAAAAACTAATTACATCTAATTTTGAAAGATTTTACATCTAATTTTGTATTTTAAAATATTTTACCAAAATAGTACGAAATAATAGTAAATTCAAAATTTTATACTATTTTTTCCAACTTGAAAAATGTTTTTTGTCAAAATGATTTCAATAAATAAAATTAAACCCATTGCCCTATTTCTGTTTTCCATAAATTCAAATATAGTTTTTTAATTTATAAATTTTAATTGACAGCTAAAGAATTTTTACTGATAACAAATTGTTGTAAAATGCACCTTTTCAAAGAATATTTATTATAAATATTTCGTCAATTAAGCTTGATTGCGAAATGGCTGAAGTATGATACTTCTAATATTTTTATTTATTTCTGTTCTATGTTAAATTTAACAGGTTGCTTTAAAACAATCAAATAGATATAAATGAATATGAATTCAACTTTAAGTGCAAATTAAATAAAAAGTGTAGAGTATTTAGTTTCGAAGAAAAGGCTAATATTGTTTGGAGACTGGAGTCAATATATTTTAATCATATATTTTTTTTAAAGTGAATTTAATAATTCTTTAGACATTAATGGTTTTTCGACAATTTCGAAAATTTTTTAAAAAATAGGCTAACTTTGAAAATGAATTTTCTTAATTAGATTATATTAAAAACTGTGAAATAAAGTCCATTTAAGACATAATAAATAACTAAATAAATAATACTTCCAAATAAAATGGAAAAATGAGTAAGTAGTTAAATTTTAATTTCAGTAATTTCGATTCACCGAGTACAAATTCACCGAGTATTCTAGTTTTTCTATTTACTTAAAAACGTTTCTATCAAACTTTCAAAACCAAATTATTTTTTCAAATAATACTTCTTTTAATTTATAATAAAAAGAATTTTGATATTGTTTATAACAACCTAACAGATAACACAATCAAAATTGCTGGTTTGCTGTCTTTAAAACCGATATGGGTGGTACTTTTATTCTATTTGTTTATATTTTTTATAGTTTTATACTATGAATATATGAATCGATAACAACACCATGGTAATACAAACCATGTACTTAATAAAAAAGTTTCAAAAATATGTAAAGAGGAATTTGATTTAAACGAAATTTATATTTAAGCACTTCAATTAGCCATCGACGCCCAATTTGGTCACTGACCTTATTTTAAAGATGTTTATTAGGAAAGAACACCAGTTTTTAAGAAATCAAGATATTAATACATACCTCGTGCGATAGATGTGCTTACCTAAAATAATTTTTAAAGGCTATTCCAAAAACTTAATTTGTATTTAAGATCTAATCCAATATTTTGTTTTAAAAACCGTGATGGCTTAGTTTTTTTTAGGTTCAATACTTCTCATTAACCCTAGGAAAAAGGCTTTCTTTCCAAACTACAATAAATAGAAAGAATCTGATTCAGTATTTGATTTTTTTCTTTACAACCACAAAAATAATGTGTAAAAAATGATTTTAATTATATAACTTTTTCATATTTTTATCTATTGATTGTTTAACTACATCATTTTGTCACAATTTTAGGTTGGTTAAAAATTTTTCAGTAATAATTATTAGTAATTAATTACAAACAATTCAGCGTTAAAAATTGTAACCGTTAAGGATTAGTCTCGTATAGTTACATAAAAATTATATTTTTTAAAATGTTTAAGCGCAGTTATAAAATAATTTTTATATAATTATGTCATTTTTTTTGTTTATTTCTTTTTTTCATATTATCGTATCTCAAACCCAATAGTTTGAGTTTTGTTTAAAGATTTTAAATATAAATATATATTAATGATTAACACAATTTTCTAAAGAAATCTTCATTTACTTGACGTTCATGCTTTGGTAATTTCTATACTGGTAAGATAGAAAGTCATACATTTAACTTTTTTTTAAAATTTTAAATAGATTTTTTCTTAGTAATTACTGCAATCCGTTTATATGTAGTATATTTTATGACAAAGTATTGAATATTATATTATACCATATACTTTTTAAAAATATACTTAATGCAATGAATGGAAAGAAAATTTTCCTTAAGATCATTTCAAACCAACCGCTTGTATTATATATATTGTTTTCCCACCTAAACAACTTTCGGAATGTTTTCAAATTTTATTTATAAGATTTTGATGTTAATATCTTGAATTGATAAGCTTTTAGAGATAGAAAGTCGGGTAACTCAAGGGGCACTTTTCTTGGATAATTTTTAGTTTTTTTCTAATATTGTGTAAACCAAAAATAGTACAAAAAACTTTTTATATAAAAGTTATTACAGAAATAAATAGCTACAATTTGATCATAGAAAGTGTTTTAATCCCACGAAGTTTAGTGTCCCCTCAATTATATAAAAATATTGTAATTTAATTTTAATTTAAAAATATTTTTACTAATGTGCATATATACATTTTTAATAAATTAAAATACTTCTGTATATATGTATTGGAATCTTCAAAAATCTTGTTGAAAATTATTAACACAATAAATATCGTATTAGAGACACATACATCATGTAAAATATTTTTTACATAAATTTTTACTCAAGAAAGCAAATTTCCATTCGGGTAATAGCGATTGGTTCTGTGGTGCACACATCAATTTTTTTTTACATTGTTACAGGTTTGATACATACACATTAACCTATTATAATTATTATAGTAGTTATAATTTAAAATTATGTACTGTAAATTTCCGATGTGATGATGGTAACCCTAAATTTTGCAAAAAAAATGCTATAATCTCTTGCTAATAAGTGAAATGAAATTTGAATTTAGTAGTTTGTAGTTAAACGATTTCTTTTTTTTGTAGTTTATTTTGCACAAATATTTCGCGGTCACAAAAAAACCTAAGAGCTAATGTCTTATAATATTAAAATCATTCTTGTATGATTATTTTATTTGAAAATAATTTAATTGAATTTTGACAAAAAAAACTGTTTTCTTTTTATTATTAAATTTTAATTTGAAACATACGTGTACGCGCCATTTATGTGTTGCTATTTGAATCAAAAGCGAAAGAAAATTTTTAACCAATTCACCACAGCATATTATAACAATGAAACGTCACTTTAATGTTACAAAGTTTATTTAATGAGTCGTATGTATGTGTCGAAAATTTGTAAATATAGGTATATACATAGGTAAATATTAATATAATATAGTATTTATATAAATGGAAGTATAATGTTACGTTATAATGTCTTTAAAAGAAAGTTTAATAAAATAAAAAAAAAAAACGAGGAAGAGTGTAGTAGAGTAGACCGTATCAACTTTGGGATACCCATAAACATTATATCACCCGGTTAATTACTTTTGGAAAAATTTCAAACATTCAGTTTTATTAGGTGTAGAGTAATGCTCATATAAAAGAAGGAGTTGTTTGGCAGCTACTAGAACCCAAGGTAGACCAACCAAATTGTGCAAAAACTTTGGTCATGGGCAAATTTTCAGACACCCAGCTTCAATAGGAATAGAGTAATGTTCATATAAAAAAAGAAGTTGTCTGGTAGGTACTCGAACCCGTGGCCCAAATTGCTAGATTTCAATAGAGATGGCAGCTATTGCATAAAAACGAATTTGTGAAAATTTCAAAATCCTAGCTCCTCCAATTTTTGAGTTATCGTAGTGACGGACAGACGGACGGACACACATAGCTAAATCGATTTATTATGCGATTCTGATCCGATTCATACACTTGAGTCTATCTCTATCCCCCCGCCCTCCTTTTCTGCGTCACAAACGTAATGGCCAATTTATTATACCCTTTGACCTATAGTCATACGGGTATAATAAAGTTTTTTTTTGTGGTTTTCATTTTGTTAACTTAAAATTAAAATATCTATACCTAACCCACTTTGTATGTGAAGAGTTTTTACACTATTTTTTAATATATCTAAAGTTGCAGTTTACTTTTTATATTTTAAACGGTTAACTCTCAATAAATTAAGTTGGTGTGCTGATGGCCAAAAAAAAATTTTTGTTTTTGAATTCAGAAAAAGAATAGTTTTTTTATTCATTTGTCAAAAATTTTAGATCAGAGCAGGAAGTAATTTCTTGTTTTATTTTTTGCTTCTATCAATCGAAAAGGTTTTTATTCCAAATAACTAACAATTTTATATACATACATATATTCAATGAGTGGGAATTAAATTATTAGTGGTAAAAAGATTAAGAAAAAATCTCGTCTGTTGTTATATTTAAAAGCTGAAGTAAGAAAATAAAACAAAAAATAAAGAAAAACTAAGCAAATGTTATTAACAACCATGAAATTTTCCATTTTGTTAAAATTATCATTTGTTTTGTTTCATGCAGCTGTTGCAGATGAAAGGGGTAATGAAGAACCTTTGGAGGTGAGCATAAAAATTCAATAACATGTATTAAAAAAATTTTAGAATTAAATTTAAAAAAAAAAAAATTGTTGATTAAAAAAGAAATTAAGTGAAAAATAATAAATTAGGTTTATTATCTTTAGACTCACTTTAGTTAATTATGAAAAGCTTTTAACTTATATTTTTTAGAAAAATAATTCTGTTCAAAACTCGGCGGTCTATATGAAGTTAATAATATGCAACATCAATTTTTAAAAAAATATTTATATATTTTGGGAGCTTCTGAAATATAGCGCAATACCCTAATCTTAGGTCAACCTTTCCACAGAATTAAAACCAGGAAATTTTTAGATCAAGATATCCGCAAAATTTTTAAAATGTTCGTACTCACAATAAAAAATTAGACAGTTAAGTTATTAGTTATTATGTTATATTTTCTTTATGTATACGTGGTATATTTTATTTGTATTAGCAGGTATGATACTCTAAATTCTTTTATTATACCAGTATGACTATATACTGCAGAGGGTTCGAGTATCTGCCATACAATTCCTTCTTTCATATGAGCATTACACTACACCTAATGTAGCTGGGTGTCTGAAATTTTGCCAAAAATAGTTTGGTGTAATTGCCAAAGTTACAACAAAATTTGGTTGGTCTACTGCAGAGGGTTCGAGTAGCTGTCATACAACTCCTTCTTTTATATGAGTATTCCACTACACTTTATAAAGCTGTATATTGGAAATTTTGCCAAAAGTAATTAACCGGATGATATAATGTTTATGTTACGGTCATATGGGTATCCCAGAGTTGACACAGTCTACTCTACTACAGTCTTCTCCGTCTTTATTAAAATTACTTTAAGAAATTATGATACAATTATATTAAATTTTTTTATATTTAATTTATGTTACTAAATATCATTTTTATAACATCTAGGTATTATTAATTTAAAATTTCGAAAAGGAAAAATTTCACTTTTTACGTTAAATGATTTATAATTTCAAAACTAAAAATAAATTCATAGGTAACAAATATTTTGTAATTTGATTATTTCCTACCACTTACATGAATAAGCTAAGTTGTAGGTATTGTTTTCGCAATAAAAATTGGATCATGAGATTTTTCCATACATGCATTATTCCGGTGTGCAGAAATCCATAAAAGGTGTATTTTTATGATGCCCATCTGTATGTTTGTGTGTCTGTCTGTGCAGATATGTAAAACTTGAACGGCTGAGCGAAATGTGTTCAAATTCCATATATTAGGTTTTAACGTTATTATCTTGAGTTGGTAAGCTTTTGGAGAAAATCGGGTTACTTCAAGACGTACTTCTCAAGGATAATATTGAGGGTTTTTGTTAATATTTCGTAAACTCAGAATAGAATGAAAGAAGTTATCAAAGCGGTTACACAATCAAAAAGCAACTTTGTTATAGAAAGTTTGTTGATTCAATTAATTTTAGAGTATAATTAATTTATCTTTTAAAGATAAATCACATTACACTTTTCTTTTCGGGGGTAATGCATATAAACAAAAATCTCAGGTTTAAATTTTTTGTGCGAAATTATAATATGTCTAATTGTTACGTAATTGTTAATAATTTTAAGTGGCTCCTTAACTTGGCATTGATCAATTAAAACTAAGAATTAAATTTGGTTTATTAATGATTAGTGAATGAAACTGATTCTCTTTTTATTGTGGGTTTAAATATCAACAATTTACAACTAGTTTCTAACTATAGTAATTTAGTTATAGTAATTAATTTTTACTTCATAATGAAATATTTTGGTTATTAAACTTTGCGGGGTTTTGTCTTGGACCCTTGTTCCTCTCTAATAAGTTTCACGTATTGTCTATATAATTGTTTGACTTAATTCTAATGTATCCTCAAAGAAAACTTAGGAGCTTATTCTTATCTCAAGTTTTAAATTAATTATACAAATTATTACACCCTACACCTATAGAATAGGTAAAGGGGTATATTAACTTTGGTATGGTGTTTGTAACCAACTAAAGGAAGCGAGCTAGATATGGAAAAGTATATATATTTGTGATCAGTGTGACCTCCTGAGTCGATATAGCCATGTCCGTCCGTCCATCCGTATTCACGATAACTCAAAAAATAATGGAGCTATCTTGATGAAATTAATAAAGATAGCAACTTCAAAATATGTAGAAGCTTCAAATTTGGCACAAGGGTGTTCTTTACTATTTCTTGTGTGTCCCCCTAATTTGGGATCTATTGGAGTGCTGGTTCAGTACTCCTCTTAGACCTCCCAAAATTTAAAAGTTTATAATCGCAATTACTAAAAATAGTAACTTAAATTTAATATAAAACGTTCCACTTGTGTACAAGGGTTAACTAGTATTTAAAGTACGGCGCGGACTGCATGTGTCGAAATCAGCCCGAGGGTTCAGATTCTGGACCTTTTAAACGATCTAAGGGCTAACGAACATATATAAAAAATAACGATAACTCAACAAATCGTACAACTAATGACGCTATCTTCATAAAATTTGTGTTGTAGGGTAATGAAACTACAGCGGTGATTGCGTACGGTGGGGAATGGACAATGGGTTCGGAATTTAGAACTTTTTGATCGAATTTAGGCCAAACGAGCATAATTCCGAAACCAATGAAGATAGAACCTCCAAATTTGAGATTCTATCCTTGAAATTTGGGTCGCATTGTAGTAGTGGGTCGGGGACCAGCCACACAATTCCGACAACCTTAAAGATTATTTTCGAAATTAATAAAGGGAGTAACTTCAAACAAATGCTGAAGTTTCAAATTTGGCACGTGAGTGCACTTTACTATTTCCTGTGCGTTCCCCTAATTTTGGATAAATCAGAGTGGTGGTTCAGTACCCCTCTTAGGCCCCCCAAGGTTTAAAAGCTTATCATCGAAATTAATAAAAATAGTAACATAAAATTAAGATAAAAATTTAAATTTGATACACGACGGTTCTTTCCTATTTTTTATTTAACACTTTTATATTTTTAAAAGGCTAAGAATTTTACTATAAAATATATTTTGTATAATATTTTATAAATTAAAAACAAAATATTTATTTAATAAACGATTAAATTCCTTTTTTTTTTAATTTTTATTATATCATATATTGGGCCTAGTGAATAAAAAATAGTAAATGCTTCTACTAGTGGATTATTAAGTAGACTGTGTCAACTTTGGGATACCCGTATGACCGTAACATATACATTATATCATCCGGTTAATTACTTTTGGCAAAATTTCAAACATTCAGCTTTATTAGGTGTAAAGTAATGCTCATATAAAAGAAGGAGTTGTATGGCAGCTACTCGAACCCTTTGCTGTAGGCCAACCAAATTTTGCAGTAACTGTGGCCATTACACTAAACTATTTTTTGCAAAATTTCAAACACCCAGCTTCATCAGGTGTAGTGTAAAGCTCATATAAAAGAAGGAGTTGTATGGCAGGTACTCGAACCCGTTGACCAAAATGGCTGAATTTAAATAGCGATTCCGGTTTTTGCATAAAAACGAATTTGTGAAAATTTCATAATCCTAGCTCCTTTACTTTTTGAGTTATCGTGATGATGGACGTACGGACGGACGGACATACATAGCTAAATCGATTTACTTTTCGATTCTGATCCGATCCATACACTTGAGTCTATATCTACCCCCCCTCCTTCTCTGCGTCAGAAACGTAATGGCAAATTTATTATACCCTTGGACTATATAGTCATACGGGTATAATCAGTAAAGACTCAATATTAAGCATTTACTTTTTCGGTATAGTAAATACTAATATTCTTAGTTTTTCCTAGTATTTACTTAAAATGATGTGAATAAAACTCAGTTAATACTTTCCATTTCTAGTCAGAACTTAAAAATTTTGAAGATAGGTATATGGTTACCTTCACTGTATAAAGGTGGCTGCTTTCATTCAAATACGTGAATCTAAGTATTACCGAGGAAGAAGAAATCTTAGTCCTGACAAATCGAAATGTCTATTTGGGTTTTCGGCTATTAAAATCGATTTTTTATGCAATGAATTTTTACCAGGAAGTCCCGAAACCACTTATTCCAAAAAAATAATGGAGATATTATTTTTGCTACATGAGTGATCCGGGTTTTGAGAGTGATGTAGCAGAAGATTTTGAAATTCATCGTACTACAGTGTATTCATCTGTATTCATCTTTAATTATTGACCAGGCTTTTTCCTTTTCTACTACCACTTTTGAAACCATAGATTTTTCCAGTACAATTGCATTGTTTTTAAGCAAGTTGACTAAAACTAGTGTGTCTGCAACTTTTTTATTTTTACTTATTTCGTCATCGCTAGACATGTTAGCGGAAGCAAATACAATGATCAATACATTCCTAAATGCATTAAAAAATTTCTATGACCCATAACTCATTTACTGACTTTACATGACTTTTTAATATTTACTACTTTTTATTCACTTGGCCCATTACCATAGGTGATATATAATTAAGACATTGTGTACAATACTTAAGCTATATTCAAAGGTACTTGCTGCACTTATGTAAAATTTATTGTTATATTGAAATGAATTATATGAAAAGTTCTAAATTTGTAATTATATTTTAGAAATACATTTATTGCATATTCTGCGTTTATAAGGTTTTCTAATAGGTACATAAACTAACAATTTAAAATAATTGCAATTTTGAAAAATTTTAATTATTAAATATATTATGCTTTGATTAGCTTTTTATTACAAAATTTAATAATTCAAATTTTTTCACTTTTGTAATTGTATTAAAATAAATATATTTTCATTTAATGCAAGTTTTTTTGATTTTTAATATTTTTAAATAGATAAATTAGTAAGAATTTGTAATAATTTTGAATAGATAAAGTAATTAGAAAATGTTTTTAGTATTATAAAGTTAATTGGGTTAGCTTTGTCTTACGAGCAAACTAATAATAGCTTTTATAGTTTTAAAATGGCTTATGGATATTCCATTAAATTTGAATTAAATAGGTGTATGGTACTTCTGAGTCAGTTGCACCGACTGACTGCTTCTTTACTTGTTAGGAAAAATAATTCGTCTTTGAGTTTTGAAATATTAATATCCTCATTTTCTAAAATCTGAAATTATTCTGAAAAAAAACATCAATTGTTTCCCCAAAACCATAATTTATTATTGAACCAGTACAAATAAATTCATCCGGTATTTTAATAATCTCTTCACTCAATTTAATGGGAACCTCATTATTACTTAATAGCAAAAGACATTTAGAAAAGTTTTAATCATTTCGATTTGATCTCATATTCTTTTTCGGAAGGCTTTGCCGAAAATCACCAACAAATACAATTACTTTTTTGCAAATAGGTTCATTACGTTGAGTTATATCCCTCAACAAACCATCGATACAATTAATTTCTAAAGCAGAAATCCTTGAAGCCTCATCAATTAATATTAGATTAGCTTGACGAAGTATATGAGCTTTTTGAGACCTCGTTTTTATAGAAAAAAATTTAGTATCTCTTATTGTAACTTGTCAACCAAACATTTTGTGTACAGGCTTGATCAATTACATTAGCCTTATAAATGTAAATAATATTTCTAAGCTTGTGATTTAAAAAAAATAGTGTTGCATCTATTTTTACTTATTTTATATTATATTGTAAAAAATATTTTGTATTATATTGTAATTTACTTAATATATTGTAAAAAATCTACATGTATATTAAATATTTTTTTAAATTTTGTTTTATATTAATGTAAATTTTGTGCGATAGTAATTTTAAGTTGGTGTTAAAAAACAATTTTTATATAAAATTTTGTTAAATTTTTTAAAATTTAAAAGAAAATACCTAAAATACCGTGTATAAAACACGATTTAAGAAAAATTTCCGTTTAAAAATATATATCATGTCGTTTGCAAAAGTTAGAAATTCCATTGATCGACAGAGCATTTCCATTTTTGGAAGAGAAATTATTTCCTTTTCATTATTTATTAATATACATACATATATATATATTCCATGCTTGTTTAAGAAACAGATATAATTATTTCTATTTTATTATTTATTCTTTAACTATTACATGCTTATTCACCCTGTAGGCATACCATAACTGTAAAAAAATTGTTAATTATTCTGAAAAATCTTAGTAATATATATATGTGTGTTTCCACCTATTGAAATTAGTTTTTTTTATAAGCGATATCGTTGTCGATGTTAAAAAATATGGTTTTAAATTTTTTTAAGCATAGATTTGCATATTAATATGTGTATTAAGATACAGATTAATTTAACATTGTTCTATATGTAAAATTAAAATTTATATTGATTTGTTAAATTTATGTGTAAAAATTTATTAAATTGATATAAATATTCATATTTTTTCTTAATTCATACATAAATTTTAAATCGAAATCACAATTTTAAAAGTAATTTCAACAAATCTACTATATAAAGATGTTTGTTTTTTTTTGTATCCAGGATTAACGTTAAAGCCGCAGGTCAGATTGTCACCAAATTTTACAGGAACAATTCTGGGAGCCCGGGGGTGACATAGGCTATCTCGCATTTTTATAAATCTACAGATTGCGACTCCAGAGCCATTTTCAGCTTTTCCTTTTTTTTGATGTCGAGTCGAAACGTTTGGCCCGATTGCCTTGAAATTTTGCCCGATTGTTCCTCTTAGCTAGCGAAATTAGTTATATAAAGTTGGTTCGAGTATATTAATCCATTTCGACCCGGCGGGCTTCCAAAAAATTTCCTGTTTCCGATATCTGTCCAATTTTACAACGGGGTTTTGCTGTCGAAAAGAGAGGCTGACACAAATTTTTTTTCAGTTCGGTTAATCTGTTTGGGCACAGAGGCACAATGAAGCTTTTTCAATGTTTTTAATGTCGAGCCGAAACGGTTTGACCGATTGACATGAATTTGTAAACAATTTCATGTCAATTAGCTAATAGAATTAGTTGTACAAATTTGGTTGGAATATATTAACCTATTTCGGCACGGTGGGCTTCCAAACATTTTTTGTTTCCGATTTGTGTCCAATTTTATAAGTTGATTTTGCAGTACTGTTTGCCACGAAGATTGAATGAAATGGAAATTTCTAATATAAATAATAATAAAAATAAAGCTAATCCGAATAATAATATCCTTAAATTTTAATAACATAACATTTTCCGTTTCCACCTTTTAAGTCTTTTGTAAGTCTTTGTTTTTATACCCGTGCATACATATATGAACATCGGGTATATTAAAATTACTCCTCCGTTTGTAACGCATCGAAATATAAGAGCTAGATATAGTGTCAAGGGTACGTATCGAATCAGCATCGAAAAGTGAATCGATTTAGCTTTGTGTGTCCGTCCGTCCGTCCGTCCGTCCGTCAGCACGATAACTCAAAAACTATAAGAGCTAGATTTCTGAAACTTTCACAAAGCAATTTTTAGACAATTTGTAGGTTCCCTATTGTTTTTGGTTAAAATCGGAGAAAGGCTTCGGGTAGCTGCCATACAAATGTTTCGATATTTTATGAGTATTTTAAAAATTAATAACGAAATAGAAACCAAATATAAAAACAAACAAATTGTTGTCTAATTATTAATCGATTCATGGTGTAGTGGTTAGGACATGTTACTTGTAGCAAAAATCTCTCGGTTCGAATTCGGGCTAAGGAAAACATTTTTTTTTTTTTAAATTAATTTTTTTTTATCTATTTTTTTTTTAATAAAATATATGTATTTATTTTATGTTTGAAAAAATTTTATTTTATAGAAAATTTGACAGAAGACTCTCATTTATATTAAAAATTATTAATTTTTTTAAATATTTCTATAAAAAAATTCAAAACTGTTATTTAAAACAAACAATTGATACCATAGCAACCATGTTTATTTAAAACTGTTATTTAAAACAAACAATTGATACCACAAGAAACTACAATTATTTAAAAAAAAATAATGAGATAAATAAAAACTCGTTTTGTAGGTGGCGCGAAATAAAGCCATACGAAATAAAGCCATAAAATGACATTATGGCTTTATTTCGCATTCAAATGCGAAATAAAGCCATATCTAGAATTTTTTTGCGCATGGCTTTATTTCGCATTTGAATGCGAAATAAAGCCATATCATTTTCTAAAATTTTACGAAATAAAGCCATATAGTAAAATTGATACAAATTCTAGTTTAATAGTAAACAAAGTAAAAAAAAATAAAAATTAATAAGTTCCTAATTTTTTTTAATACACTGTAATAAAACATGTTAAATAATATTATATTTTCATTAAGGGGGCTGCCGCCCCCGAACCCCCGCTAACTCAATTATTGAAGCTAGATTTTGAATCCAACACTAAAATGAAAAGAATGGTATAAGAATTCGGATACCTAATTCATTAAAAAAATTAATAAGTTTCTAATTTTTTTAATACACTGTAATAAAACATGTTAAATAATATTATATTTTCATTACGGGGGCTGCCGCCCCCGAACCCCCGCTAACACAATTATTGAAGCTAGATTTTGAATCCAACACTAAAATGAAAAGAATGGTATAAGAATTCGGATACCTAATTCATTAAAAAAAATAGTAAGTTTCTAATTTTTTTAATACACTGTAATAAAACATGTTAAATAATATTATATTTTCATTACGGGGGCTGCCGCCCCCGAACCCCCGCTAACTCAATTATTGAAACTAGATTTTGAATCCAATACTATAATGAAAAGAATTGCAACTCTAAAATCCCTCCTAATTGAGAATCCCACATATACACATACATAAATATTCTGGAAAAAGCGTAAAACCCTGCTTTTGAAACCAACTCTAAAACTCCTTCCTAACTATTTAAATAAAAAAGTTTGGAAAATTAAGTTGCTTCTATTTTCACAAATAAAATTACATTTTTAAATGCGAAATAAAGCCATATGGCTTTATTTCGCAATTGAATGCGAATTAAAGCCATACGCGAAAAAATTGGCGATATGGCTTTATTTCGCATTTGAATGTCATAATGTCATTTTATGGCTTTATATCGTATGGCTTTATTTCACGGAGCCGTTTTGTAGACAAATT
The DNA here is from genome assembly GCA_963082915.1 of Dolichopus griseipennis. NCBI lineage: Eukaryota > Metazoa > Arthropoda > Insecta > Diptera > Dolichopodidae > Dolichopus > Dolichopus griseipennis. The sequence goes on from OY720441.1 coordinate 108,919,264, forward strand.
ATTAATTGTTCTATGGTATAGTGGATAGGACATGGGACTAGTAGTCAAAACGTTTCGGTTCGATTCCTGGCTTGGGCAAAATTTTTTTTTTTTTAAATTCATCTTAAAATTCTCATTTATAAATTATTTATTTTTTTTAATACATTTTTAAAAAAAATTCAAAACAGTTATTCAAAACAAACAATTGATACCATCGCAACTATAATTATTTTAAAAAAAAGATTTAGACGAATATAAAGTCGATGGCTTAGTGGTTAGGACGTCGACATTTTAATTGGAAAGTGTGGGTTCGAATCTCGTTGAGAGTATATTTTTTTTTAAATTCATCTTTTTTTTTAATTCATTTTTTTTTTTATTAATTTTTTTTATAATTAAATATAAAAAAACAAATATTTTGAATTTTCTGTCAAACAGTTCAATTGCAATATAAGAATTTCTTGTATATTTAATACACGCACGGGTATCTAAAAGTTGACAAGGGCAACTATAATCTTCCTCGTTTTTATCTACTTAAAATTTTTTGTTCTTTAAAAATAGATTTCGGTGTCAAATTGCAGTTTTCTTTTTTTTCTAATAAAATCTAAAAACCAAAAACTTTAATTTCATACATATTATGCTTAAATAAAATTTATATTAAAATCCTTTTTCCAAAAAAAAACCTGCATTTCGTTGTAGAATATAAGTTGAAAAGCAGCTCTTTAAACCTCTTCCAGTAGATCCATACCTTTGAGTCTATATCTACTCATCTTTTTCTCTGCGCCACAAACGTAATGGCAAACCTATAACCGTATCTTTTGACCTATAATCGTTTGGGTATAATAATACTTACATGTAAATGAGATAATAACCGGTTGAGCGTTTCTGCGCCTCTCAAAGGGTTTTTAATTGAAAGTAAAATGATAATTTGTAAGTTATGCCGCAATAAATTAAGGGAAATCGACAAAAGTGTTTTAAAAATTTTTGTTGATGTTCTAAATTTTTTAGATTCATCATCACCCTCATATCAGTTAACAAATTGCAAGTCTATTGAAAGAGTGAACTTCATTGTCTAATAGCAAGACGCATATAAAATTTGCAGGCAATCAGTTACATCTATTTTATTTTGCAAAGAAGTTGGAAAAAAGTCCAAAAAACTCTCCGTACTCAAAAGCCTTTATATACAAATTTTTATGATAATTAACTGAGCAAGTTTTGAGCCTATACGCTATAAAAAACAAAATAAAAATTTATATTTTTGTATATACACAATTTTTTAATTAATTATAATATAAATGTTATCATTTATGATAATATTAATTAACAAAAAGTGAGACCAAATTGATCACAGACTGTTATGGAAATATAAAAGCATTTAAAAGAAAACTCAAACTTTATGATAGTCAATTAATATCAAAAAATTTGGTCCACTTTCAATTATTACATATATTTAATAGTGACAAAAAAGATTTTAATAAATATGCACAAGAAATTACTAATTTACTACAAGAATTTCAGGAGAGATTTTCATATTTAAATGAATATTAATTTTTTCCTATGTCCATTTGACTTTGTTGTGGAATCAGTTCCAACAAATTTGCAAAAGGAGTTAATAGATCTCCAGTCATCTTCTGAATTAAAATATATGTTAGAAGCCAATGAAAATAATTTGAAGATCAGTTTTATAAAAAATACATATGTAACGATAAATTTCCTAATCTTAGAAATCTAGCGATAAGCGTTACAGTTGAAATGGGGACTTCCTATCTTTGCAAATCTTTTTTTTCAAAATTGAAGTTTGTAAAATGTAAGACTCGAAATATATTAACTAATGAAAATTTAAAGAACCAATTACGGTGTGCAACGTCGAAAATACCTGTGGACTTAAAAAAATTATCTGAAAAAATTAAAAAACAAGTTTCACATTAAGTAATATGCATATACTACATACAAAACATAATTTAGTTTGTAAGAATTTTTTATAATAAATAAATATGCGCGGGCCACATTATATTTTTATTTTTTGTTTTGGCCCAGTGACCAATTTCGGTTGGACACCACTGGTATATATGTATGATTTATTTTTCAAATTATAATTTCACTAAAATATTTTGTACCTATATATAGTGTCCTACAGAAACGGTTATAATTTTCGCGACCCCGCACCATCGCAAACTTTAAATCAAAATATGACTTATGAAAATCGGCCTTATAGTTTCAACCCTACGCCACGCCTGAAACGCAAGGATATACTTCTCTCCCTTATCATATTGAATGAGGTTTTAATTAATAAATAAATAAAAATTCAGGTTTTTAAAATTTATTGTATTTATTGTATTGTAATAATTGTAAAATATCACCTTTTTATATCACTATTTCTATCACTGTATCTGTTACCTAAATCATAATATTTAATCGGCTTATTTTTTCCCATACAAATAAAAACGTTTTAGGACAAACTATTTGGCCAATTTTAATGAAACAACAACCAAAAGAAAGGTTTTTTTTTGTTTTCATATTACAATGATATTTTTTTTTTTTAGAATATTGGGGTTTTTCAGGTGATAATCCGTCTTAATTTATCGCAATTTTAAATTTAACGGTCATGCCGCTCAAAAATGTGGCTTACGACTTTAATATTATGCGCCGACTTTCTAAGTAAGTATAATTCATTTTCGGTTGTAGCTCGCTGGTCAATCAAACTATTATAGGCGCCGACTTATGCATATCTTTTTAGCACATTTTCAAAAAATTTTGTAAAAATGTGCCTATATAGTTTCACTCTGCCCGTCCGTCCGTCTGTCCGTATGTTTACAAAAACTTTTACATCGCTTGAAATAGAGAAAAGAAATTTTAACCACGAGTAGGTATTACAAAAAAAATAATTCGTAGAAGAATTTTTTTCTGTAGCCCCATCTGTTACGGAGCTACAGCCCCCCAAAGTTGAAAAAAGCCCTATATTTAAATTGTTATAACAAGAGTTGTGTTAGATATATTTTCAATCTGAAAACGGCAAACGATAGCAGGTTTTATAAACTTTATAAAATTTTAAAAGGCCAATGTTTAGGGTTGCCATACGATACTAAAATTTAACATTATGCTAAACTCAATTTTTGCAAAATGTTTGGTCACACATATCTTATGAACGGTGCAAGGTAGGGTCTTGAAATTTTGGGAGAAGTTAGATACTCAGAAATTAATAGGAGTAGGTTAACAAAATTTTTTTGTCGAGCCCCCTTTTAGGAGCTATAAGGGCCCGAAAATTGAAATTTAGCTTTTTTCAAACACCTGTAACTTCAATACCTGTCCAAATTTTTTTTTAGTAATATACAAAATTCAAAGCTTTATAATTATATTTCATCATGTGTTAAAGGTTTTTCTTAATTTTGAAGGGTGACGAAGCTACAGCCCCAGCAAATTCCAAAAAAGCCCTATATTTAAATTGATATAACAAGAGTTCTGTTAGGTTTATTTTCAATCGAAAAACGGTTCAAGAGAGCTGCTTTTATAGACTTTACAAAAATACTCCGTCAAAATATTTAGGGTTGCCATATTTTTTATAAAATGGTTCAAGCTAGGGTTTTAAAATTTTGGGAGAAGTTAGATCCTCAGAAATTAGTAGGAGTCGGTTAAAAAAATTTTTTTGTCAAGCCCCATGTTTAGGAGCTATAAGGGCTCGAAAATTGAAATTTTGCTGTTTTTAAACACCTGCAACTTGAATACCTGTTTAAATATTTTTTCCTTAATATACAAAATTTGAAGGTCTAACATTATATTTTAACATATGTTAAAAGATTTTCTAAAATTTAAAAGGGGTTCTTTAAATTGAAGAAAGTGTCTCTGAGTTTTAACCATTTTTGCTTAAATAGTAAAATTCTAAGTAAAATTCCAAATTTTAATGGAATTCTCAATTTAATTCCTAGAACCTAAAAAAGTTTGGTGGAAGGGGAGTAGTGAGTAATATATTCTTGAGAAATTTGGCAACCTTCCCCATAGGTGGGCTTAACTAGGACTTAAAAATTATAAATTTACTGTTTTTATAAGTAAGCAGTAACTTAGTCACCAACGTATATATTTCCTAAATTAAACGTTAATATTGAAGCCTCAAAATTATATACCGATAAAATATTTAGTATGAAGCACTATATTATTTTGAAAATGTGCTTTTTTAAAAACCCTTGGTGTTTTTTATCACTTGATTTTGTTTAGTTTAAAATGTTCAATGAACAAGGAGATTGAAATATTTTTAAAAAATTTGGTAAAATGAAAAAACCGACTTTTAAAATATATTCTGTAGTTGCAATTACGTTTGAGAGCACTGATATTAAAAAATATATTTGCAAAATATTAAAAAATAAATAATCTTTCTTAAAAAAATAATTCGTAATTTAAGTAATTTGTTACTTAGGGCTTAACTAATACCAACGCTTACGGTGTATAATTTCTAGAAAATTTTTGAAATAAATAGTTATGTAAATAAATTTACATAAAATCATGCGCGACGTACTGTGCCTCGGAGTTTTAAAATATAAAAATTGAGAAAGCGTATTAAAATATTGTAATTGTTTTTTCTTATGTTGCTACGATTAAGTTTTAAAAATAAAATATTTTAAAATAATATTTTTTTTTAAATAATTTTGTTCAAAACATACAGTATATTCAAAATAATTGAAAATACCCAAAATATGTTTCCAAAACCAAAAAAATAACCTTCCTTAAACAAAAATTATTTGTTCATTAGGTTCCAACCTAAATAAAAGAGTACGGCGTATAATTTCTGTCGTAAGACATAGCTAACCAAATTAACCTAATCATTAAAAACGTTTTCTTATTACACTATCTATTAAAAAATATTACAAATTCTTACAAATTTATCTATTTAAAAATATTAAAAAACAAAAGAACTTCAAATAAATGAAAATATATTTATTCCAATTCAATTACAAAAGTGAAAAAATTTTAATTATTAAATTTTGTGATAAAAAGCTAATCAAAGCATAATATATTTAATAATTCAAATTTTTCAAAATTGCAATTATTTTAAATGGTATAAACTAACCATTATATTAGTACCCATTAGCCTATTAGAAAAGCTTATAAACGCTAAATATGCAATAAATGTATTTCCAAAATACAATTACAATTTCAGAACTTTTCATATAATTCATTTAAATATAAAAATAAATTTTACATAAATGCAGCAAGTACCTTTGAACATAGCTTCAGTATCGTACACAATATCTTAGTTATATATTATACCCTATGGTAATAATTCAATAAAATATATGATATAATAAAAATTAAAAAAAAAGGAATTTAATCGTTTATTAAAAAAAGATTTAGTTTTTAATTTAAAATTTTTGATTAAATTATGGTAAAATTCTTAGATTTTTAAAAATTTAAAAGTGTTAGGTAAAATCGGAAATAGGAAAGAACCCTCGTATATCAAATTTAAAGTTTCTATATTCATGAATTTCGAAGATAAGCTTTTTAATTTTGAGATTTTTGTTTTTAAATTAAAATTTTTGATTAAATTATGGTAAAATTCTTAGATTTTTAAAAATATAAAAGTGTTAGGTAAAAGCGGAAATAGGAAAGAACCCTCTAGGGTTCTAGGATAGGAAAGGTATTATTTTTTGAGTTATGGTGTTTTTAACATATATGTTTGTTAGCCCTTGAACTTTTCAAAGCTTCCAGAACCCGAAACCATAGTACGATTACGCCCATATGCAGTCCCCGTCATACTTTTAATACTAGTTAACCCTTGTACACAATTGGAACGTTCTATATTAATTTTAAGTTACTATTTTTAATATTTTCGATTATAAACTTTTAAACCTTGGGAGGTCTAAGAGGGGTATGGAACCACCATTCTAATTGATCCCAAATTAGAGGGACACACAAGAAATAGTAAAGAACACACTTGTGCCAAATTTGAAGTTTCTACATTTTTTCAAGTTGCGATCTTTATTAATTTTGATATGTTTTAAGGACTTCGAAAATGTGTGGCTGGTCCCCGATCCACTGCTTCGGTAGGACCCAAATTTCAATACACTAAGGAAATAGGAAGGGACACCCTGATACCAAATTTGGAGGTTCTATCTTCATTAGTTTCGGAATTATGTTCGTTTGGCCTAAATTCGATCAAAAGCTTCTAGGTTCCGAACCCATGGTTCAATCTCGACAGTACGCAATCCCCGCCGTAGTTTTATTACCAATACCCTACAGCGCATATTTCATGAAGATACCGTAAATAGTTGTTGAGTTATCGTGATTTTTTATATAAGTTAAATCTTTTTCACCGCAATAATACTTTTTAAGAAACCTAATTTAATTTAATAATGATTTTATATTCTATTTTCAAAAATGATCTGTAAAAATCTTTAATTAATTTTATGAATAAAAAAATCTTTTAATTAAATTTTATGTCTTCTTTTATTAAAATCTGAATTATAAGTGATTACAAAAGTTTTACAAAAGTTTTTATTATTTTTGCCCAAAAAAGCTCTACCTGTCGTTGCCACGTGAGTTCTAATTTCGTGGGAACGATAATAAGTTTTATTTCCCAATAGAAATTGCTAATTATGTTTTTTGTATTACTTTTGTTTGAATTGTCGTTGAACTATGTTGCAATTGAATGAAAATCATAATTAAGTGAAATATGATACCTATGTTGAAATTTTAATAAGAAAAATTATATTGCATGTGTTAACTCCTCCATCCTGTAAAATCAAGTGTCGTCACTTGATCGAACTTGGGAATTGGTAATTGTTGCGAATTTCTTTTTATATTTGTTTATGGTAAATTGAGTGCTTGTTTTGTGCGTTCTGCGGGCTGTATTGAAATCTCGTTGGTTGCTTCTTCTGTTACTGTTGTTTGTGATTTTTTGTACTCTTGTTGTGATGCGTTTGATGTGGGCTGACTATGATGATTGAGAACTATTTTGTTTTGTTGGCAACCTTCCCCATAGGTGGGCTTAACTAGGACTTAAAAATTATAAATTTACTGTTTTTATAAGTAAGCAGTAACTTAGTCACCAACGTATATATTTCCTAAATTAAACGTTAATATTGAAGCCTCAAAATTATATACCGATAAAATATTTAGTATGAAGCACTATATTATTTTGAAAATGTGCTTTTTTAAAAACCCTTGGTTTTTTTTATCACTTGATTTTGTTTAGTTTAAAATGTTCAATGAACAAGGAGATTGAAATATTTTTAAAAAATTTGGTAAAATGAAAAAACCGACTTTTAAAATATATTCTGTAGTTGCAATTACGTTTGAGAGTACTGATATTAAAAAATATATTTGCAAAATATTAAAAAATAAATTATCTTTCTTAAAAAAATAATTTGTAATTTAAGTAATTTGTTACTTAGGGCTTAACTAATACCAACGCTTACGGTGTATAATTTCTAGAAAAATTTTGAAATAAATAGTTATGTAAATAAATTTACATAAAATCATGCGCGACGTACTGTGCCTCGGAGTTTTAAAATATAAAAATTGAGAAAGCGTATTAAAATATTGTAATTGTTTTTTCTTATGTTGCTACGATTAAGTTTAAAAATAAAATATTTTAAAATAATATTTTTTTTTAAATAATTTTGTTCAAAACATACAGTATATTCAAAATAATTGAAAATACCCAAAATATGTTTCCAAAACCAAAAAAATAACCTTCCTTAAACAAAAATTATTTGTTCATTAGGTTCCAACCTAAATAAAAGAGTACGGCGTATAATTTCTGTCGTAAGACATAGCTAACCAAATTAACCTAATCATTAAAAACGTTTTCTTATTACACTATCTATTAAAAAATATTACAAATTCTTACTAATTTATCTATTTAAAAATATTAAAAAACAAAAGAACTTCAAATAAATGAAAATATATTTATTCCAATTCAATTACAAAAGTGAAAAAATTTTAATTATTAAATTTTGTGATAAAAAGCTAATCAAAGCATAATATATTTAATAATTCAAATTTTTCAAAATTGCAATTATTTTAAATGGTATAAACTAACCATTATATTAGTACCCATTAGCCTATTAGAAAAGCTTATAAACGCTAAATATGCAATAAATGTATTTCCAAAATACAATTACAATTTCAGAACTTTTCATATAATTCATTTAAATATAAAAATAAATTTTACATAAATGTAGCAAGTACCTTTGAACATAGCTTCAGTATCGTACACAATATCTTAGTTATATATTATACTCTATGGTAATAATTCAATAAAATATATGATATAATAAAAATTAAAAAAAAAGAAATTCAATCGTTTATTAAAAAAAGATTTAGTTTTTAATTTAAAATTTTTGATTAAATTATGGTAAAATTCTTAGATTTTTAAAAATTTAAAAGTGTTAGGTAAAATCGGAAATAGGAAAGAACCCTCGTATATCAAATTTAAAGTTTCTATATTCATGAATTTCGAAGATAAGCTTTTTAATTTTGAGATTTTTGTTTTTAAATTAAAATTTTTGATTAAATTATGGTAAAATTCTTAGATTTTTAAAAATATAAAAGTGTTAGGTAAAAGCGGAAATAGGAAAGAACCCTCTAGGGTTCTAGGATAGGAAAGGTATTATTTTTTGAGTTATGGTGTTTTTAACATATATGTTTGTTAGCCCTTGAACTTTTCAAAGCTTCCAGAACCCGAAACCATAGTACGATTACGCCCATATGCAGTCCCCGTCATACTTTTAATACTAGTTAACCCTTGTACACAATTGGAACGTTCTATATTAATTTTAAGTTACTATTTTTAATATTTTCGATTATAAACTTTTAAACCTTGGGAGGTCTAAGAGGGGTATTGAACCACCATTCTAATTGATCCCAAATTAGAGGGACACACAAGAAATAGTAAAGAACACACTTGTGCCAAATTTGAAGTTTCTACATTTTTTCAAGTTGCGATCTTTATTAATTTTGATATGTTTTAAGGACTTCGAAAATGTGTGGCTGGTCCCCGATCCACTGCTTCGGTAGGACCCAAATTTCAATACACTAAGGATATAGGAAGGGACACCCTGATACCAAATTTGGAGGTTCTATCTTCATTAGTTTCGGAATTATGTTCGTTTGGCCTAAATTCGATCAAAAGCTTCTAGGTTCCGAACCCATGGTTCAATCTCGACAGTACGCAATCCCCGCCGTAGTTTTATTACCAATACCCTACAGCGCATATTTCATGAAGATACCGTAAATAGTTGTTGAGTTATCGTGATTTTTATATAAGTTAAATCTTTTTCACCGCAATAATACTTTTTAAGAAATCTAATTTAATTTAATAATGATTTTATATTCTATTTTCAAAAATGATCTGTAAAAATCTTTAATTAATTTTATGAATAAAAAAATCTTTTAATTAAATTTTATGTCTTCTTTTATTAAAATCTGAATTATAAGTGATTACAAAAATTTTACAAAAGTTTTTATTATTTTTGCCCAAAAAAGCTCTACCTGTCGTTGCCACGTGAGTTCTAATTTCGTGGGAACGATAATAAGTTTTATTTCCCAATAGAAATTGCTAATTATGTTTTTTGTATTACTTTTGTTTGAATTGTCGTTGAACTATGTTGCAATTGAATGAAAATCATAATTAAGTGAAATATGATACCTATGTTGAAATTTTAATAAGAAAAATTATATTGCATGTGTTAACTCCTCCATCCTGTAAAATCAAGTGTCGTCACTTGATCGAACTTGGGAATTAGTAATTGTTGCGAATTTCTTTTTATATTTGTTTATGGTAAATTGAGTGCTTGTTTTGTGCGTTCTGCGGGCTGTATTGAAATCTCGTTGGTTGCTTCTTCTGTTACTGTTGTTTGTGATTTTTTGTACTCTTGTTGTGATGCGTTTGATGTGGGCTGACTATGATGATTGAGAACTATTTTGTTTCTTCTTTTGCAATTCAGTAATATATCTGCTATTATCAGGAAAAATTGATATGTATGTTTTTTAAAAGTTCCAGAGAGAGGTGTTCTTGTAGCTCAGCTTTTGTGAATTCTGGTTGGAGAATCGCTGGCATTACGTTTTTTTGAGAGATTTCTTACGAAACATAGGTTTTTCCCCAAATGCCAATACTTGAGTTGTGAAATTTTATGACAAAAGTTCCAGAAAGGTTGCGTTGTTCACCATCGATCGTAATTACTTCGACGAACTGATTGAGTAACAGTATCCCTTCAGTAATTTCTTCCACTGTTAGTATATGATTACTATTTGGTACGTTGCAGGTAGAGTTTCTTCCTTTTAGTAAATTAAGAATGCATGTAGAGCTTTTAACGTTTACAATATTATCTCTTCTACAAATAGTTAGATCATTAAGTTTTTACAATTCTTATTAATTCCATACAATTTTTCATCATTATAAATATCATCGTTATTAAATTTTAAATCTATTACAAAGTTTTCATTTTTTATTGGCTTTAATAACAAATTTTCATAAATAAAATTATTAGAAAGAGGTATATCGATAAGATAGAACAAACAGGTACAGTTAGAAATTATTTTTACATTCGCAAAATCTAAAGCATCTTCGGCATTGAAGTATGGAAATTTTTCCTTATCTAATATTTCGGTTAGAGTTTCTATTTCTGATTTCGAAAGTTTTTACGAAAATTAATTACACCTACTTTGGCCCAATGGGCCGCATTGTTCAAATTTATAACTTCTTCTTTAAGAAGTTTTAGTTTATACTGTAATTTGAAGGCTTCCTGATTATTAAAGCCCTGACCTAATCCAATATTTTTTAATATATCGTTAGTTATCTGAGTAATATTGTTAATCCTATCCTTATAAAGGTTATTTATTACAACCTGCCTATTGTTCTTATCTAATATATTATTTATTTTTCTTTTTATCATTAAAAAATCCTCATGGTCTCGCGTACCCGCTATCCAATTCCAGGTTGAACCGAGGTAGTTGATGGCTCTCTTCTTCCTGAGTGTCTTGAATTCGTCTAGAAGGTTTTGAATTTGTCCTGTTTCATGATGAAGATAATGATATAGCGGATGCTGCTTAGTTACATTTTCTCCCAGGATGTTGTTAATTTCTTCCAGAGCATCTTGTAGGGTACCCAGATCACTGACGTGAATGAATCTGAATTTTCCTTCCTGTATTTTTGCTATTCCAACATTTAAAGCGACTATATGCGATCCGGAATATTCCAAAATCTGCACGTCTCCTAATGCTTCATTCAATAAATGTCTAAAAGAAATGATTGTTAAGGTAGAAAGAGGAAAAAAAATTTTTTTATAAAGTAGAAATAGGATCTTGTTAATAAAAATTTAAAATTAAAGAATGTTATTTAGTTTGATAAATTTTTATGAGAAAAGGGAAAATGTGTAAGTTAATTGGGTACTTTATGATTTGATATTTGACTTATGGACAACTCGGCCTGCTTGGGTGACGACAGTGTTCTTCCGATTTTCTTTCACGATTTGCTTTTTGTATCTTATTGATAATTTGGATCCTAAACGCTTATTATGCTTAACGTAAATAACCTGTCCTGGTTCGTATAGTCTGATAGGTCTTCGTTTCTTGTTGTGTGTTATAAGGTCCTTTTTTTGTTTTTCTTTAATTTTCTCTATGTTTGATAATCTGGTTTTTTCGAACTCCTCAGGTGAGATATTGGGAATTCTTCCTAGGAACAGTTCTATAGGTTTTTTTACAGTAACGGTATGTATTGTATGGTTGTATTCGTTCACTGTTCTCTGGAGTAAGTCTTCAATCTTGTAATCAGGTTTTTCAGCTTTAAGGCATCTCATGATTTTTTGCCAATTTAATGGTGTATTGTAACATTTCAAAACTGTGTGAGCTTCACCTACTATCTTCCTCCTACCTACCGTAATATTTCGATGTACCCTATAAATGGTGATATGTTTTCATAATTCGGTCTACATCCTTCTTCCAGGAACCGTATTCCCCTCTATCTCCCGAAAATTTTTCGATCTCATTTACAATTTCGGGTACCTTATCCATTCCTTCCAAATTTATATCGTTTTCTATATCGATCTCCTGATCTACTTCATCCTCTGAAGAGTATGAATCCCCTATTGCTTCTCTAAATCTACGCCTGGTTTCATACTCCACCATTTCCCTTATAGTTTCCCTAATAAACTCCGAATTTTCGTGGTTATGGTGACGTGATGATGCGATTGGACTAACATCAGGCTCTTCTATCTCTGACCTTTCCGGTGTTGACATTACTCGCGGGGACCTCTCAAAATTTAGACGTGGTTAGTCCATAGCGATCTTTGCAAGATTTTAGAAATGATTTAATATAAATAGATGGAAAAGTAAAATTGATTAAACAAAGATTACGATTTATTCCTTAACAATGGAACCGATAACAGATAAACAAGATTTGCAATACACACTTAGCTTTTTATTTGTTTAATTAAGAAGTGAAATAATAATAGAAATTATGTCTTTTAAATACTAGAATAATAATTAAGTCTCTATTTAATATTTATTTTATTTAAGCAAAATGATGATTCAATTTTTATTTAATAATTATGTATTTGTTAAATGATTACCAATTAAATTTATCAGAGATTTTTTTTTTTTTTCTTTTTTGTAAAAAAAAATTTGTTAATTTGCTAAAAATTTATAATTCTCTTAATATAAGAATAATTAATTAAAAAGAAAGAACTTTCGAAATAAAAAAAAAAAAAACGGCGAGAAACGGAAAAAAACACAAAAATTAGAAAGGTTTTTCTGCATAAAAAATCAGTTAATTCGTTGATTGTTCTATCCTTTAATTCAAATTCAAAATTTTCAATACAAAAAATGTAATATGAAATATTACACAAAAAAAATATAACAATGTTTCGTAACCTAAAATTGAAAATAATAATATAAACTTTATGGTAAATTTCAAGATTATAAAAATAATTATAAAAAGACCTTCGGATCCCTTTATTTAATTTTGATTATTTTAATACATTTCTTAGAGTAAACCTTATTCTAAAAAATTATGATATTTAAAAAAAATTCTATTTAAAACCATTTATATAAAAAAAATTTATTTTTCCAAAATTTCCTATTTAAAAATGTTATTCAAATTATTTATTTAAAATTATTTACTTAAAATCATTAAAGTTATTTATTTAAATTTATTTGTTAAAATTTATTTATTTAAAATTATTTATTTAAAAGTTTTATTTAACATCTTGTTCTAATATATAAAAGCGAAAGTTTGTTTGTTTGTTTGTTTGTTTGTTTGTATGTAGCGAATAGACTTCTAAACTGCCCAGCCGATTTTCATGAAAATTTGTATATAGAGGTTTTTTGGTACGGAAAGAAATCATGGCCCAAAAATTTTGCTCTAACGGACCGCCAAATTGGGGCTGTGGTGCAAGTATTTAAACTTCTTTGCTCTAAAATGAAACGGTTTGACCGATTAACTTCAAATTTTGTATACATGATGCTCTTTGAGAATTGAGTTGACACTATTAACAGTTTTGAAATTTGTTAACCCATGTTGGGTCAACGGGTGGTCAAAAAAAATTTTGGGTCCAAATTTTGTCCGATTTTATGAAATTCAGCTTTGGCTAAAAAGAAAGCCCCAAAAAAAAATTTTATTGAGTTGCATTAACCCATTGCGGCCCAACAGCTTTTTATAGGTTTTTTCAATACTTAACTCTAAATTAGTATACGTGCCCCCCTGTGAGAATTGAGTTGACACCATTAACAGATTTGGAATTTGTTAACCCATGTCGGCCCGACGGTTGGTCAAAATAATTTTGGAAGCTTATATTGTCAAAATTTGCAAAGTACTGCTTTGGGTAAAAAGAAAGACTTAAAACAAATTTTGTTGAGTTCCATTAACCCATTGCGGCCGAACAGCTTTTTATAAATTTTTTGGTTATTTTACTCTAAATTTTTTTATTTTATTTATTTATTTATTGTTTAAATTTACTTAGTGGTATACATATTTTTTTTTTTTTCCCTTAAAAGTACAGCATTTATTTTTGTAATTTTATTTTTTGGTTTATTTTATAACTTTGATATAAACAAATCTTGTAGTTTTGGTATAAAACATCGCAGTTACTTCCTAATATTATTAACAAAGTAAATTTAAAATTTTAATATATTTACATATATACATATATAATTACATAAATACAATATCGTAGCTCATAACATTATATGCTATAAGCATTGTTTCACTCCTGCGTTAAGCCATTTACAAATGTAGCATTATTCTGTAGTAATTGTTTCAGTTTTTTGACAAAAATATTCAAGTTTGAGCTTCTTTTTAAATCCATTGGCAATTTATTATAAATTCTTATTGATGACGAGAGACAGCTATTGCGTGATAACTCTATTCTTGATTTGGCATGATTTAAATTGTTCAACCTTCTTGTATTGTAATTATGAATATTATTTCTTTTGGTAATTATGACGTTTTTTTTATAAACCCCTTTTTCTATTTTGAAAATTAGTTTAGATTTTTCCAAAATGATGAGTTCGTGTAACTTCAGATATCCGGTGCGCTTAAAAATTTCGTTTGTTGGGGTAAGCCAATCGTACTTATGTAAGCATTTTATGGCTTTGTTTATTAAAACACAAATTTTATCTTTCAACCGTAATGAACAGCTGGACCAATTACATAAATTGTATCTGATGTGCGAGATAATATGAGAATAATAAAGCTTATCTGCAGTTTGTTTATTCAACATAATTCCACTTCTTTTGAAGGCACCAAGCAGAGGCACAATTTTTTTTACTAACCTATTAATATGATTTTCCCACTTCAGTTTTTCATCTATTACAACCCTAAGGTATTTATAAGTAGTAACTCTTTCAATTTTAGTCTTATTTACCAATAGATTCGGATTTATATCAATTTTATTTTTTATTTTATATACTATATATTTTGTTTTTTCCGCATTAATAGTTAATTTATTACCTTTAAGCCAACTTTCATATATCCCCAAATCAGTATTTACAAGACTTTCAAGTTCTTCACAGGTTTTAGCATTATAAATAAGTAGAGTATCATCAGCAAAGATATAGTCAGCCCTCAAATTCGTATACTGGATATTATGAATATAAAGTAAGTACAGTGTGGAACCAAGTACTGATCCTTGAGGAACACCAATATTTATAATATTTTCATTACTGAAAACTTCATTAATTTTTGTCATAGTTTTTCTATTATTAAGATATGAGGAAAGTAAATTATTAGCAGTACCCCTTATTCCGATTTCGTTCAATCTGTCAAGTAAAATATTATGGTCCACTGTATCAAAGGCTTTCTTTAGATCAACGAATACCGAACATACATAATTTCTCTGATCCAGTTTATTTATAATTGAGTTGATGGATTCAAGGACTGCAGAGTCAGTTCCAATTTTCTTTTGAAAACCAAATTGATTTATATCAAATCCTACAACTTTTTGCACGAACTCCTGTATTCTAGAGTTAATTACCTTTTCAAATATTTTTCCAATACAGCTTGAGAGAGTAATCGGTCTATAATTTGATACATCTGAGGTTGATCCCGATTTAAATATAGGTACAACAATACTCGATTTTAAACACTCGGGATATATACCAGTATTTAGACACCTATTTATCAAGTATACAATTGTAGGTGTTATTAAAGTTGCAACATGTTTTAAATCTGAAGCTGAAATATTATCACCTCCTGGAGAACTATTTTTTAACTGCATGATAATGTTATGTATTTCCGTTTCATCTGTTGGTTTAAGAAAAATAGACTGTTCAACAAATCTATTTTTTCTTATGTATTTTTCAGCATCAACAATTTTATCAGCTAGTTTGTTTCCGATAGAACTGAAGTAAGAATTGAATGAATTTGCAATTTCAAAACTATCGCATGTTCTGATTCCATTACTGTTTATTTCTTTGATAACCTTGCTTAACTCAGTTGATTTTTTAAAGATGAGATTATTTAGTACTTTCCAAATTTTCCTTTGATCACCACCAGCTAATTGTAGTTTATCATTAAAATAATTTTGTTTGGCTTTAGTTATTTCATAATTAACCTTGTTCTTTGCATTTTTAAAACTTGCTTGAATATCTATATTGTTAGGCTGCTTTTTCAACTTTTTGAACAGGTTATTCCTCTTTTTGATTATATTCAATAATTCTTTTGTCATCCAATGACTGTTGTTCCTCACTCTTCTGTGCGTTTTAATTGTAGAATTAACCTTCGCTTTTTGCAATATTTTAATAAGGTCATCCACATTTTGACATTTATTTATTTCGAGTAGTTTTCTTACATTTTCTTTATATTTCTTAAAATTTGTGGTGTAGAATTCCCTTTTAAAAATAGGCTCAACTTTTTTTAAAACTTTATTTAATTTGACACTAATAGCTTTATGATCTAGATTTACTATATCGTGAAGCTTAATATCAAAGTCAAACTTATCTATATTTGTCAGAATATGATCAATGATCGTAGAAGTATTTTCAGTCACCCTAGTAGCAGATTCATAACTTAGTACGTTCCTTATAGTTACTCCGTTAGATTCTAACATCAATTTATATGATCTGGAGAGCTCTGTGTCCGTTAATAAATCAATATTTATATCACCCATCAGAACTATATTCTTATATTTATCAAAAATAAAATCTAGATGTGCTAATAAATCGCTGTTGTTATCACTTGGTTTTTTGTAACAAACTGCAATTTTTAAAGATGGAGAAGTATTATTTAATGAAACAATTATAGTATTAAATTGATTAAATACTTCCAAGACCGTATACTGAATATTCTGCTTAATAAAAATAGCGGTTCCACCTCCTCTCGATTCATTATTAGAATTAAAAAATGCTGAGAAACCAGGTATATTAAAAAATCTTTCTTCATCTGTATATAACCAAGTTTCACCAATCATAATAATATCAATATCTATCCTGTCTTTAACAAAAAGTTCTCTTTCAGTCATATTTTTCCTTAAACTTCTAGCATTAAAATGCACCATATTTATATTATTGTATTTGTTACGTATCATGGTTTACTAATCATGTAATTTTGCCAAGATTCTCTAATTTTTTGAAGGTGTTCTCTGTATTTATTATCAATATGTCTTCTATAATAAGTTAAATCTTTGAGCACTTCCTTTTTGGGTATTCCTGTGTTATCATGATAAGTAAAATATAGCTGACTAAGTTCTTCATAGTTATTTGGCAATCCTTCTTGATGAATAAGTACTTTCAAACTAGTTTGAGTAATACCATCATAACAAATGTCATCTTTATCATGGAAATAAGATAAGAATAACCTTACATTGTTACAAATCCTGTGCTCTCTTAATCTAGATAAGGCATACGTATTTTCACCAGACTCAATCGCTTTTTTTGTTAATCTAACAATTGGTGGAACCATGGGGTTAACAAAACTTTTCCTGGTGTCTTCTGTACTTAAACGTTTAGCTTCATCATTAGTTTTACCCAGTTTAGAATAGCTTTGGATGTTAATGGTTTCTTCTTTGACCCAATTTGAGTAGTCATTACTTAGAAGCTCTTTTGATCTAATGTTTTTATTGACTGACACGATTTCTCGATCTTCAAACTATGTGAGATTTTATTATCGTTTTTAGAATCTTATCTATTAAATTATTAGTTTTACCAGGTTTATTTTTACTAAAATGTATTAATTTTGAAAATAAACTATTTTTTTTGTTAATAGCATGATGGGTATTTTTAATATTACTGCTTTTATTATTATTCTTGTTATTATTATAATTATTATTGTTGTTATTATTTGTATTATTATTATTATTATTATTATTATTGCTATTATTATTATTATTGTTTTTATTGTTATTATCGATATTATCAATATTATCATGATTACTATCAAATTTATTATTAACATTAATATCTTCTTTTAATTTAGCTTCGGTGTTAATTACGTTATCTTTTTTTAAATTTTTGGTATTAAGATAAATTTTATAAGTACTTATATAATGTTTTGGTTCATAAGTATTTTTATTCGTAATTTCTTTATTTCTTTGTATACAGTTTTCCTGGTTTATTTGATCAACAACTATGTTCTTTAGTTGCTAATATCCAATGGCTTTTTTTTTTAAACCTAGTTTATATTGATATGCAGGACATAGTTTACTAAGAGTCTTATGATTAATATCCATATTTAATTTCAGTTTCTCGTTGTATTTTATACAGTTTATGCACTTATTTATTTCCTCTTTGTTACATACGTTTGTTTTATGTTCTTGATGACATTTTAGACACGTTTCTTTATTCTTGCAATCCACTGATTTATGGTTTAACCCTTTACATTTGTAACACCTTTGTATATTTATTTCATCAAATACCTTGCTTCTAATTCTACTTCAATTACTGCATTATATATTACTTTGTTATATTTATTCAACTCGCATGTTTTTACTACTTTCATATCACACATTTCTAAAAAGGAATTTTGCTTTTTGAGTTTTTCTACTTTTTCGGCATCACTAAATTTATTATTCATATAAACCAATTCAATTTGTGGTTTAATGACCGTTGGTATTTTTATCTCGTAACTGTCTGTCATTTTCTTTTCTAATTCAACTTTTATTTTTTCACGTTCTTCAATTGTGTCTGTTTCAATTAATATTGCTCCATTGGTTTTAGTTTCAATATTTTTGATTTTTAGATTTTTTGGATCAACCTTTGTATTTAGATCACTTTTTGCTTTTTCACTTTTTTGTTTATTTTTTGGCTTAACAATCAAAGGTAGTTCTTTTTTCATTTTCATTCCAATATTTTTTTTATTTTTTACCATATCAGCAAATGATACAGTTTGACCCACATTAATATTATTTTCGTTAATTACATTATTCATTTTTTTGCATACCTCATCATTTTGTTTCAATACATTATTAAACGATTCATTCACCTTATCGCTTTGTATTTGAAAGACTTCAGTAATTTTTTCCATCTTACGTAGCTCCATTTGTTGTTCACTTTTAATTTCTTCCAATCTCTTTGTAAAACCTGACTCTATAGCTCTAAGTAAATTTATGACTTCACTTTCATTTCTTTTCAGAGCAGCTTCAAATTCATTTTTATACTCCTCACTACTTTTTGTTACCGCGGAGTCCATGTTTTGCAGAACCAAATCCACATTTTGTATGTACAGGATACAATCGTCACAAATAAATCTTAAATTGTTATTTGCGTACACATTATTAATTTTCGATAGATCCAATCCTGAACACTTCAAAGCTTCATGAAAAACTTTTTTACACACTCCCGAACATTGAATTCCCGTTTCACCTTTTATTTTACCCCTGCATTTATTACAAGACACCATATTTCTTTTGTTTTTTGTTTTTTTTTTATTTTATATGTTTTGGAACATACAAAATATTTAGCACTTAGAATATTTTTTTTATTTAATTTGTTTTTTTATGTTGCATATCATATTACAAAGTGTTTTTATTTTTAATTTTTTCTGTTTATTAATTAAATTTACTTTAAACGATTTGTATTGTTTAAAGTAAATTTTAACCGATAATTAAGAAACACGTCCGTTCTGATTAACATGTAATCAATCAAATTAGAAACGGTTTAACCAATTTTCTTCAAATTTTGTATATGTGTTCCGTTTTGAGAATGATTTTAACTCTTTTAACATACTTGCCGGCCCGACGATTGACAAAAAAAAGATTTGGAAGCAAATTACGTTCAATTTTGCGCAATACTGCTTTGCCAAAGAGAAAGCGTAGTTCCGTTAACCCATTGGAGCACTGTGGCTTTTTATAGAGTTTTGCATTTTAAGTAATGAATATTTAATTTATGAAATCTAAATTAGAAACGATTTGACCGGTTGACCTCAATTTTAGAGTCTGTTAACAGTCGGTTATGTTATTAGTCAAAAAAATTTTTTGCAAGTAAATTACGTTAAATTTAGGAAAGTAGTTTGTACTGATTTTTGAAAGTTTCAAAAATTACTAGAATAATCCTAGAAAAATCGTTTTAAAAAGATTGCTTTCATACATTTTAAAATTTACATGTGTAAGCCGTGTGTAATTTTTGTGTTAACTTTTTGCAGTAACATCAACTTCAATTAAACCTCCATTGACAAGCGCAGCAACGCGCACCGGGTATTAGCCAGTTATTAATAAAACTTTATTTAAAATTATTTTTCTCCTTTTTTTTTTTTATGAAACAAATTCTATTCTTTACTTATAGTTAAATTTTATATTTACCAATTTTTAAAAAAACACTAAAATTACAATTTTACAAAAACAATTTTAAAATAATTTATTTCTTACAATTTCATTTGAGTTTATGTTAAATTTAAAGTTAATTTTTAATCTGTGTAATTTTTCTTTAAATTCTGTTAATATAAGAAAATCAAAAAAAAAAAAAATGTTGTCAGGATTGTTCTCTATTTTTTTCAAACCACACCGTTGTTTTTATGTTTTCTGGTTATTAACGAGCTTTTCGTTATTTTTGTTGTTAAAAAATCTTTTATCTTATTGATTGAATAAATTTTTATTGATTTAATGTTTTTAATTCTTCTTCCTGTGTTGCATATTCTTTACAGAATGTTACCGTCATATGATAGTTTGTGTGATTTGTTCGTACCGCTCCCTGTCCCTTGCTGATTCTACCAGTGCACCAATTTCTGATATGCCAGTCCAATTTCTAATATTTCGGAGCCAAGACAGTTGTTTTCTACCAACTCCCCTTCGTCCTTCGATCTTCCCCTGCACGATGAACTGCAACATCTCGTATTTCGCACTCCTCATTACATGGCCAAAGTATGCTGTTTTTCGACGTTTGACAGTTGTGATTAGTTCTCTTCTCACGTTCATTCTTCTGAGAACCTCCTCGTTCGAGACACGGTCTACCCATGAAATCATGAGCATTCTTCTGTATGTCCACATTACGATAATGCTTCAAGCTTGTTCATATCTTTTACTTTTACTGTCCATGCTTCTACACCATATAATAAAACAGACCAGACATAACATTTAACGAAACGTATCCGCAGTTTCATGCTGAGGTTCCTGCTGCAGAAAAGCTCCTTATATTTAAGAAATGCCTTCCTGGCCATTTCAATTCGGCACTTTATTTCCCCATTACAACCCCAGTCTTCGTTTAGCCAGCATCCAAGGTACTTGAAAGTGGACACTTTTTCGATTTGGCTGTTGTTAATTGTAATAGTCGCACCAGGATATGGTTTTCTATTTCTGCTGACTATCATAATATTCGTTTTTTGAGTGTTGATGTTAAGCCCAAAATTGTTACTGTAGTGGTTGACTCTATCTACTATATGTTGTAAATCGATAATATTATCAGCTATTAACGTCGTATCGTCAGCATATCTAATATTATTTAAAAACATGCCGTTGACTTTTATGCCTACTTCCACATCAGATAGTGCCTCTACGAAGATAGTTTCCGCATATAAGTTGAAGAGCATTGGTGACAAAATACAGCCCTGACGTACACCTCTTTGAATTGCAATGCTATCTGTTAAGCCATGCTGAGTTTTTACGTTAGCTGTTTGGTTCCAATAAAGATTTCTGATACAGTTTTTAGTTTTTTCTTCGATATCTAATGCACTTAAGATTTCTATCAACTTTTCATGCTGCACCCTATCGAAAGCTTTTTCGTAATCAAGGAAACAGAGAAAAACATCCTTCTGAACATCTCTGCAGTTTTGTACCAATATATTTACGCCAAAAAGAGCTTCTTTCGTGCCTGTGCCTTGTTTAAATCCGAACTGCGTTTTTCCCATATGTGCTTCGCACTTGGAATACATTCGACTTTGCAGTATTTTAAGAAAGATTTTAAGCGCATGACTCATTAAACTTATCAGACGATGATCTTTACAGCTTTTAGCATTCGCTTTTTTCGGGAGTGTAATAAAGTGTAAAAGTAAAAAGAGTGTAAAAATCATTAAAATGTCGACTTTAAATGTTTTTAATAAATTTATTTATTTCATGTTTTTAATAAATTTTATTTATTTAACGTTTTTAATAAATCTTAATTATTTTATTTAATTTTAGTGTTTATAGTGTTTAAAATTTAAATTTAAGTTTAGTTCTTAAAACTTCACTTCTTTTTTTTCTCAGAAAAATTATAATAATTATTTCTTTTATTATTTTAGTTAAAAAAAAAAATTTTTTAGAACACACATGCACTATTTGACACCAATGGTCCCTGCTCGGGTGCCAGTTCAATCTTTTTCACCGCAATAATACTTTTTAAGAAATTTAATTTAATTTAATAATGATTTTATATTCTATTTTCAAAAATGATCTGTAAAAATCTTTATGAATAAAAAAATGTTTTAATTAAATTTTATGTTTTCTTTTATTAAAATCTGAATGATAAGTGATTACAAAAGTTTTACAAAAGCTTTTATTATTCTTACCCAAAAAAGCTCTACCTGCCGTTGCCACGTGAATTCTAATTTCGCGGGAACGATAATAAGTTTTATTTCCCAATAAAAAGTGCTGATTATGTTTTTTGTATTACTTTTGTTTGAATTGTCGTTGAACTATGCTGCAATTGAATGAAAATTATAATTAGGTGAAATATAATCCCTATGTTGAAAATTTAATAAAAAAATTATATTGCATGTGTTAACTTATGTGTTCGTTAGCTCTTAGACCGATTAAAAGGTCCAGAATCCGAACCCATGGGCTGATTTCGCCCACATGCAGTCCGCGCTGTACTTTAAATACTAGTTAACACTTGTACACAATTGGAACGTTTTATCTTAATTTTTTTTTTTAAAAATAGGTGTAGGGTATAAAAAAATGAACTATTAAAACTAACTGAATGCGTTTCATAAATTTTAAATAACCTAAGGCTAGCAGCCTACATGCGAATGAAAATTTTTCTTTCACAATTGTTTTCTGTTTTTTGTTTTTTTATACCCTACACCTATAGAATAGGTAAAAGGGTATATTAACTTTGGTATGGTGTTTGTAACCACCTAAAGGAAGCGAGCTAGATATGAAAAAGTACATATATTTGTGATCAGCGTGACCTCCTGAGTCGATATAGCCATGTCGGTCCGTCCGTAGGCACGATAACTCAAAAAATAATGGAGCTATCTTGATGAAATTTTAACTGTAGGTTACTAGGACTGAGAGTACGGCGGGGATTGCAAAAGGGCGAAATCAAGGGCTAACGAACAATGGCTTCGGAACTTAGAACTTTTTGATCGAATTTAGGCCAAACGAGCATAATTCCGAAACCAATAAAGATAGAACCTCCAAATTTGGTATAAGAGTGTCTCTTTCTATTTCCTTAGTGTCCTTGAAATTAGGGACCAATTGGAGTAGTGGGTCGAAGACCAGCAACTCAGTTCCGAAGTCCTTAAAGCATATTTTCGAAATTAATAAAGATAGTAACTTGAAACAAATGTAGAAGCTTCAAATTTGGCACATGGGTGTTCTTTACTATTTCCTGCGTGTTTGCCTAATTTTGGATCATTCTGAGTTTAGTACTCCTCTTAGACCCCCCAAGGTTTAAAAGTTTATCATCAAAGTTAATAAAAATAATAACTTAAAATTAAGATAGAGCGCTCCAATTCATGTACAAGGGTTAACTATTTTGATGAAATTTAAACTCTAGGTTTCTAGTAATGAAAGTACCATGGGAATAGGTTCTGGTCGAGTTGGGACAATGAGTTCGGATTCTAGAAGCTAGGGATCGATTTGAGACCAAACAAGTATAATTTCGAAGCCAAAAAATATATTTCCTATTTCTTATGTGTCCCCGAAATTTAGACTTAATTGTAGTGGTGGTTCAGGTGCCTCCTAAGAAATCCCAAAACTAAAAAGCTTATCTTTGAAATTCAATGAATATAGAAGCTTATCGAAATTCATGAATATAAGGCTTATCTTCGAAATTCATGAATATAGAAACTTTAAATTTGATACACGCGGGTTATTTTCTATTTCCGTTTTTATTTATCACTGTTATATTTTTAAAAGGCTACGAATTTTACAATAAAACATATTTTGTATAAAATTTTATAAATTAAAAACAAAATATTTTTTTAATAAACGGTTAAATTCCTTTTTTATACCCTACACCTATAGAATAGGTAAAGGGGTATATTAACTAGGGTGTTTGTAACCAGCTAAAGGAAGCGTGCTAGATATAGAAAAGTATGTATATTTGTGATCAGCGTGACCGCCTAAGTCGAAATAGCCATGTCCGTCCGTCCGTAGGCACGATAACTGAAAAAATAATGGAGCTATGTTGATGAAATTTTAACTGTAGGTTACTAGGACTGAAAGTACGGCGGGGATTGCATATGGGCGAAATCGGCCCATGGGTTCGGATTCTGGACCTTTTAATCGATCGAAGGGCTAACGAACATATATAAAAAATCACGATAACTCAACAACTAATGACGCTATCTTCATAAAATATCTGCTGTAGGTTACTAGTAATGAAACTACTTCGGAGATTGCGTAAGGTCGGGATTGGACCATGGGTTCGGAACCTAGAACTTTTTGATCGAATTGAGGCCAAACGAGCATAATTCCGAAACCAATGAAGATAGAACCTCCAAATTTGGTATCAGGGTGTCTCTTTCTATTTCCTAAGTGTCTTTGAAATTTGGGCCCCATTGGACTAGTGGGCCGGGGACCAGCCACTCAGTTCAGAGGACTTTAAAGCATATTTTCGAAATTAATAAAAATAGTAACTTGAAACAAATGTAGAAGCTTCAAATTTTGCCCAGGGTGTTCTTTACTATTTCTTCCGTGCCCCCCTAGTTTGGGATCAATTGGAGTGGTGGTTCAGGACCTCTCTTAGACCCCCCAATGTGTAAAAGCTTATCATCGAAATTAATAAAACTAGTAACTTAAAATTAAGATAGAACGTTCCAATTGTATACAAGGGTTAACTAGTATTGAAAGTATGACGGGACTGCATATGGGCGAAATCGTACCATGGTTTCGGGTTCTGGAACCCTTCACAAGTTCAAGGACTAACAAACATATATCTTAAAAACACCATAACTCAAAAAATAATGTCGGTATTTTGATGAAATTTAAACTCTAGGTTACTAGTAATGAAAGTACCATGGGAATTGGTTGTGGTCGAGTTTAATTTCAAAGCCAAAGAATATATTTCCTATGTCCTATGTGTCTCCGAAATCTAGACTTAATTGTAGTGGTTCAGCTATGTTCAAAGGTACTTGCTGCATTTATGTAAAATTTATTTTTATATTTAAATGAATTATACGAAAAGGTCTAAATTTGTAATTGTATTTTAGAAATACATTTATTGCATATTTTGCGTTTATAAGCTTTTCTATTAGGTATATAAAATAACCATTTAAAATAATTGCAATTTTGAAAAATTTGGATTATTAAATATATTATGTTTTGATTATCTTTTTATCACAAAATTTAATAATTAGAATTTTTTCATTTTGTAATTGAATTGGAATAAATATATTTTCATTCAGTTTAATAAATATATTTTCATAGAGTTTGAAATCAACAGCGGAGTAAGACAGGGCGCTGTTGCACTGTTATTTAACATGGTCTTAAATTATGCTATCGAAAAAGTAGATTAAGAGGGAAATATATTTCACAAAGCGTATCAGATAGTAGCGTACGCTGGTGATGTTGCTATACTATCTAGAAGCTATAGAAACATGGCTGAAGCGTTTACTGAAATAGAGCGAGAAGTAAGGAAAATCGAACTGGAAGTAAACGAAACAAAGACAAAATACTTAAAAATGGCAAGAGAAGAACACAGACGAATATATAAGAAGAAATAACGCGGAAATTCAAGAGCTCGTTAAACAGGAAGACATCGTGAGATTTTCCAAGGCACAAAGGCTGCAATGGGCCGGGCACATGATGCGAATGAGCGAAAGCCGAGCGCAAAAGCGAGCCTTCAATATTAAACCTGATCTAAGAAGAAGTAGGGGCAG
Organism: Dolichopus griseipennis; assembly: GCA_963082915.1. NCBI lineage: Eukaryota > Metazoa > Arthropoda > Insecta > Diptera > Dolichopodidae > Dolichopus > Dolichopus griseipennis. Next base: position 108,945,176 of record OY720441.1, read on the forward strand.
GCCACGTTTGAGATGGATTGATAATGTTGAAAATGACGCTCGCGTGTTGCAGGTTAGAAATTGGAGAAGTGCTGCTCAAGATCGCGATGCGTGGCGAAATGTTGTGAAGAAGGCCAGTGCTCACATCGAGCTGTAGCGCCACAAGAAGAAGAAGTACAATACTTAAGCTATATTCAAAGGTACTTGCTGAATTTATGTAAAATTGATTTTTATATTTAAATGAATTATATGAAAAGTTCTAAATTGTAATTGTATTTTAGAAATACATTTATTGCAAATTTTGCGTTTATAAGCTTTTCTAATGGGTAAATAAACTAATAATTTAAAATAATTGCAATTGTAAAAAATTTGAATTATTAAGTACATTACGCTTTGATTAGGTTTTTATCACAATATTTAAAAATTCAAATTTTTTCACTTTTGTAAATTAATTGAAATAAATATATTTTAATTTATTTCAAGTTTTTTTGATTTTTAATATTTTTAAATAGATAAATTAGTAAGAATTTGTAATATTTTTGAAAAGATAAAGTTCTTAGAAAATGTCTTTGGTATTATAAAGTTAATTTGGTTAGCTATATCTTAGATCAAACTAATAATAGATTTTATGGTTTTAAAATGCCTCATGGATATCTCATTAAATTTGAACCCTAGGTGTAGAGTATTTCTAAGTCGGTTGCTCCGACAGACTGCTTCTTTACTTGTATTATAAAGTTAATTTGGTTAGCTATGTCTTAGATCAAACTAATGATAGATTTTATGGTTTTAAAATGCCTTATGGATATCTCATTAAATTTGAACCCGAGGTGTAGAGTATTTCTAAGTCGGTTGCACCGACAGACTATTTCTTTACTTGTTTATATTATAATATTTTGTGTTTGAGTTATACGTTATTCTATATCTGCGAGTTATATTATTTAATTAAATTATTTGTTTATTTTTTGCATTTGTCCAAATTGTTATATTAATGTATTTTTTATTATAGATATATAATTATTAATTATTGATTAAGCCATTAATTTGAACCCAATTAGCCGAGTCGAATCGAAAACCAGAAAAGTTTTGCACTTTCACTAGAATTCGAACCCTGCCCTTTCCGCATTAAAGGTCGGCACTCAACAACTGTGTCACCCACCGTTAAATTCAATTTTTGTTTAATTTCAGATAATTTTACAGTAATATATAAAACTATGTATAAGAAATTAAGGAATTCTAAAAGCTTATAATTAACATTTAAAAATAGTTTCTATAACTTATGATGTTTTACAATTTTTCAAATTTCTAGGTTTATTTTTATACGTGTATGACTATATAGTCATAAATAAACTAAAGGAGCTAGGATCTTGAAATTGAAATTCGTTTTTTTGCAATAGCTGCCATCGCTATTGAAATCGAGCAATTTTGGTCCATGGGTTCGGGTAGCTATGGTAGTACCTATTACAGCTGCGTGTCTGAAATTTTGGCAAAAGTAATTTAGTTTTATTGCCAAAGATTCTGCAAAATTTGGTAGTATACTGAAGTGGGTTCGAGTAGCTGCTATACATTCTTATTTTGTATGCGAATTACTCTCCACCTAATGAAGCTGGGTGTCTGAAATTTTGCTAAAAGTTGTTAATTGTAATTCTCAAAGTTACTGCAAAATTTGGTTAGTCTGCTGCAGAGGGTACGGGTAGCTGCCTTACAACTCCTTCTTTTTTATGAGTATTACGCTACATCTAATAAAGCTGGTATGTTTGAAATTTTGTAATTAATGTTTATAATAATAATAATATAATGTTTATATGACGGTCATATACACTCTTCCTTCTTTTAAATATGTTTAAATTTTGATTGTTTTTCATTTCTACCGGTGGCGAGTCAAAAAGTTTTATTGCACTGCATTTTAGAATTTTTTGCTTCAATGTTGTTTTGGATTTAGGAATTTCAATGTTTTTTCTACTTCTGTTTAGATAGTTATGAATATTCTCCCTATTTTGAAGTTTTAGTTTTGATTTAAAATTATTCAGGGTATTATTACATGTGTTTACATTTTTCAAAGGAAATTAGTTGGTTAATATACAATTTATCAATTATTATACCCTTCATCTATGGAATAGGTAAAAGGGTATATTAACTTTGGTGTTTGTAACCACCTAAATATGGAAAAGTATATATATTTGTGACCAGTGAGATTTCCTGAGTCGATATAGCCATGTCCGCCGCCCGTCGGTCCATCCATAGGCACGATAACTCAAAAATTTCATGAAGCTATCTTGATAAAATTTTAACTGTAGGTTCCTAGAGCTCAAAGTACGGTCGGGATTGCATATGGGCGAAATCGGCCCATGGGTTCGGATTCTGGACCTTTTAATCGGACATATATAAAAAACATGATAACTCAACAACTGATGACGCTATCTTCATGAAAGATGTGCTGTAAGTTACTGGTAATGAAACTACGGAGACAATTGCGTACGGTGGGTATTTGACTATGAGTTCGGAACTTAGAACTTTTTGATCGAATTTAGGCCAAACAAGCATAATTCCGAAACCAATGAGGATAGAACCTCCACATTTAATATCAGGGTGTCTCAAAATAAACTTCGAAATGATTAAAGATGGAAACTTCAAATTGTACACACTATTTCCTATATCCGTTCTCATTTAACAATTTAATATTTTTAAAGGCTAAGAATTTTACTATAAAACATATTATGTATAATATTTTATAAATTAGAAACAAAGTAGTTTTAACTTTTATTATATTATTTATTAATAATTTTTTTAATTTTTATTATATATAGGTAATATATTATTAAATTATTACCATAGGTAATATATTAAGAAATTGTGTACGAGACTTAAGTTGTGGTCAAAGATATTTCCTGCATCTATGTAAAATTTATTTATGTATTTAAATGAATTATATGAAAATTTCTATAATTGACATTGTGTTTTAGATAATACATTTTTTGCATAATTTTTTTTTGCAATTGTAAGGTTTTCTAATAGGTACATATACTATTTATATATTTTTTCAGTTTTTAAAATTTGTATTATCTAATTTCTTTTGAATAATCCATCCATCGATGAACAATGGCAAAATTGCTCTAACATTATCAAGGAGGTGGCTTCAAATACCATAGGTTTCGAACCAACACCAACCAGAAACCCTTGGTTGCACTCAAAAATGTAGCATACCGCAAGACCCTGCAGAGGAAAACCAGAGCGGCGCAGGAGGAGTACAGAGCTAAAAGACGAGATGAAAAGTACACCATTAGGCGAAAAAAAAGGGTTTATGAAAAATCTAGTCTTGTGGACATAGAAACATGCAGAGACAGAGGCGAAGTACGTAAGTTCTACAAACAAGCCAAGCAGTTGTGTTGGCTACAAACAACGTACACACGCGCTGAAA